>JAJPUD010005234.1:102084-165456 GCA_023553655.1 Myrmecobius fasciatus | reverse complement strand
TGGGTCTGGCATCCTTGTCAATCTGTCCCTGTTCAGATTTCCCACACTGCCTGGGAAGTGAAAATGCCATTGGCCGAAACAGAGGCTATCTTACGACCAAGCTTCCCCCAGGACTCAGTACTTACTGTTTCAGCTAGCCTGGATTTATTTACACTTCATTTGGGCCAAACCTCCATCCTGGGGACCTTTCCTGGGATCTTCTCCACTTGTCCCAGGAGGACCTCTGTTCTGCTCTAATTCTTTTTTTCTATTTTTGTCACTCTGTGTTCATTCCAAGGTACTATTTTATCTTGTTTATGGAGGAAATGTAGAGAGCTTGGAATTTTCTGACCTAATCTGTCATCTTCCCCAAATCCTACTCTGCACAGCATTCGCAAAGGTTCCCTGCTTTTCTGTGCTTCCTTCTAAGTTTTTTTTTTATTCTCTGCTGTGCAGTTTTTTTTCCTTCCCCATCTTACCCTAGAGAAAGCTATCATTAGACTCAAAAAGTGTGTGTGTGTGTGTGTGTGTGTGTGTGTGTGTGTGTGTGTGTGTAAAACCACTGTACATACTTCTATTTATCAGTTCTTTCTCTGGAAGTAGATAACATCTTCCATCATTGGTCCTGTGTAATTAATTTGGATTGAATGAATTAGTCATTCAAAATTGTTCTTAGAATAATATTGCTGTTACTGTATACAATGTCCTCTTGGTTCTGATCGTGTCATTCTTCATTATTTCATATAAGTGTATCCATGTTTTTTCTAAAATTAGCTATAGCTAGTGCTTTACTTTTTTTAAATTGTATTAGGTTTATTTATTTTTAATACACATTACTTTATGAATTATATTGAGAGAGAAAAATAAGAGCAAAAGGGAAAAACCATGGGAGAGATTTAAAAAAAAAAACAGAAAAAAGAAGTGAACATAGCATATATTGATTTACATTTAGTCTTCTCAGATCTTTTTTTGGATGCAGATGGTGTTTTCTGTCCAAAGTCTATCAAGATAACTTCAGATCACTGAACCACTGAGAAGAACCAAGTCTTTCATAGTTATCATTGCACATTTTTGCTGTTATTATGTACAATATATTCTTGATTCTACTTGTTTTGTTCAACATCAGTTGATGTAAATCTTTCCAGGACTTTCTATAATCAGCTTGTTCATCATTTTTTATAGAACAGTAATATTCCATTACCTTCATGTATCACATCTTGTTCAATCACGTCCCAATTGATGGGCATTTGCTCCTTTTCTAATTCTTTGCTACCATGAAAAGAGCTGCTACAAACATTTTTGCACATGTAGCCTTTTCCCTCCTTTATGATTTCCTTGGGATACAGATCCAGTAATGGCAAACTAGTGCTTTTCTAATAGACACTAGGGGCCTCCTAGTAGATTTTCCTTTTTCTAATATGAGCTCCCTGGCCAGTCCTGAAGCCATTGTGGCAGATACTAATGCTCCTTGTTGATGACTCTAAGATCATGAGCCTCTCTGAGGTTCTTTGTTGACCTGTGAGAACACGAGGGCTGCTACAAAGCAGGATGCTCTCAGGAGGATCAAGAGCAGAGCTGCTTCTTTGGGGGATGACTAATCCCTTAGTGCCCACTGTTCCATGAAGGAACAAAAAACTTTTAGAGAAATCAGTGGGTTCTTCGTCTGCATAGACACTGCTGCTTCCCAAGGTGCTGCCTGTCTCTCTTGGATGTGAAAGGTCCTTTGATTTCAGAAGATCACAGATTTAGAACTGGAAGGAACTTAGAAGTCACCCATTCTAATCCTTATCATTTTACAGATGAGGAAACTAAGGTCCAACAAAATTAAATTACTGCTCCAAGATTACATCAATAGGAAATGACTGAGGATGGATTTGAACTCAGTTCCTCTAACTCCAAATTCAGTGCTTTTTCCAATGGAAAGGTTAATTCAGTTGATCTTCATTTAGTACAATCCCATCATGAGAAACAGACCTAGAGAATTCTAGGAAGAGGAATAATCCTTTAGTCATTGAAGCTAGGGTCCTCTTTCTCTGCATTCAGTTCTCTTTCTACTGCTTCAGGCTGGCCCAGGGACATAGCAGTGATAGATTTCTTTCTTTCTTTTTTTTTTTAAGTTTCAGCAATATCAATATTATATGATGATCAATTCTGATGAATATGACTCTTTCCAACAATGAGATGATTCAGGCCAGTTCCAATGATCTTGTGACAAAGAGAGCCATCTACATCCAGAGAAAGGACTGTGGGAACCGAATGTGGATCAAAACATAGCATTCTCACTTTTTTTGTTGTGGTTTGCTTGCATTTGGTTTCTTACTCGTTTACTTTCCTTTTTGATCTGATTTTTCTTGTGCAGCAAGAGAATTGTATAAATATGTTTACACATATTGGATTTAGCATATATTTTAACATATATAACATATATCAGATTACTTGCCATATAGGGGAGAGGTGTGGGGAAGGAGAGGAAAATCTGAAACACAAGGCTATGCAAGGGTCAATGTTGTTAAATTATCCATGCATATGTTTTGGAAATAAAAAGCTTTAAAATAAATAAAAGAAAAAAAATTATCAAAAGCCACATGTAAAAACAATCAAACAAAAAAACCTGTGTTTCAAATTTTTCTCCTTCCCTCCCTTCTCCCCCTCCCCTAACAGTAAGTAATGTGATATGGTTAAACATGTGCAATTCTTCTAAATGTATTTCCACATCTATCATGTCAGTTCTAGCTTTCTGGAGTTAGGGATGCCCACTGAGCAAAGCCACCCTCGCCCCATTTTGAGTTTATAATTTCTGGTCTAGCATATTTCTTGATTGGTAGCCTCCTTGCTATTCTGCTTCATCAGGGTTTCTCTCTCCCCTCCCTTCCATTTCTTATTCTGTTCATCTCCTTTTCTTCCTTCACTGCATCAGCCATACTCATGGTATTATTCAGCCCTTCAGGGATCTCCAGACTCAAATTATTCCCAGGACCATGAATCCAATACCAACCCCTCCATAAATCATAGGTTCTTAGAATTAGAACAGGGAGGGAGGTTAGAGGTCATCTGGTCCATCCCCCTCAGAGGCAACTGAAGTTGGCAGTACCAAGGACAGTAGCTTCATTGTGGGCTGGAAGAGGGCCCAAGTTCCATTCACTGGAGATGGTGCAGAGTGGGGTTTTGTTCTGGGATGAGTAGGACTAGTTGGCCTCTGGGGTCCTTCCAGCTCTGAGGTTCTGTGACCACCATGAGCTACAGGGATGCTCTTGATGCGGGGAAGCATGAATTTCATGGAATGACTCACTGACTTTGCGTCTGTCTATAAAGTGTTGGAATAGGAGTGCAGAGAGAATATAGGTTGAGGATAATTAACATGTATTAGACTTCCTGCCATTTAGGAGAGGGATGGGGATAGGAGAGAAAAATTTGTAATGGAAAGCTTTGCAAAGGTCAGTGTTGAAAAATTACCCATGCATATGTTTTGCAAATAAAAATTTTAATAAAAAAAAAGAGAGAGAGAATATAGGTTGAGGAAAGGAACAAAGTGGGCCTGGGTAGAAGCGGGTGTGGGAATTGAGGGCTGAAGAAATCACTGGGGCTAGTGGATTCTGAGTTTGGGGCTAGGGGAAGATGAGGTGAAGTAGAGGAACAGCTAAATGAGTGAAAAAGCAGAGTCTCTCTGTGTCTCTGCTGAAGGAAGACTTGGGCAGTTATGTGGGGCAGCAGATAGAGAGCTGGTTCTGGAGTCAGGAAGTCCTAAGTTCAAATCTGGCCCCAAACAAAGTTGTTCAGTTATTTCTGGGGTGTCCAACTTTTTGTAACTTGTTTTGGGGTTTTTCTTGGCAAAGATCCTGGAATCGTTTGTCATTTCCTTCTTCTGCTCATTTTGCATATAAGGAAACTGAGGCAATAAGGGTTCAGCAAGGTGCCTCAATGGATAGAGCCCAGGTGTGGAGTAAAGAAGACCTGAGTTCAAACGTGGCCTTCCTTACTAGCTGTGTAACTTGGGCAAGTCGAAGAACCCTAGGGAAAGATCCAGAGATCTTGGGAAGTGCACATTCATCAGATAACTAGTCATAGCTAAACACAGCTGAGGCTGGTCTGACAGATCAGTGAAAGAAGCAAAGCGGAGCAGGTGCAGGACTGCAGGATCTTAGGTGGAAGTGTTAGAAAGGACCCGTGAGTCCATTGAGTCCAGTCTTCTCATTTTATAGATGAAGAAACTGTGACCCAAGATCACACAGGTAGTAAATAAGTCTCCCTGTCCACACTCTGGGCTCATTTCACTAATGGAGGCGACCCCAGCATCATGAAGCCCAAGGAGGACATGGGAAGGCGTCTGCTGAGGTCCACCTGTTTGCTGGATTTGTGTGCAGCCTTTGATCCAAAGCAAACCAAGGTGGGCTGCTCCCTTCTCCCCTACACAGCAGACTGACTCCTCAATTCCAAGGGACCTTGTTTTTCATTAGTAAAGATGGCCCACTACTTCTGTTAGAGAAAAGGAGCTAAGTCAGCTTAGGGCTGGAGAGGAGTCTCCAGGAGACTCAGTCAATGGACTTTGCTCCTGGGAAGAAAAAATGAAGAAAACTTGATCCAGATTTAAGCACTAGCCATGTCAGTTAGGCATTCAACAGCATTGGTTATACCCCACTCTGTGTGTGTGTGTGTGTGTGTGTGTGCGCGTGTGTGTATGTTTGTGTATTGGGGGAGGAGGATGAGGGTACCAAATGAATATATTTAATGGTAGCATCTCATCACCTAGCAGAGCAGCTAGATGGCACAGTGGATGGAGTGCCAGACCTGAAGTCGGGAACATTGATCTTCCTGAACTCAAATCCACTTACTACCTGTGTGAGCTGGAAAGTCACTTAATTCTGATTGCCTCAGTTTCCTCATCTGGAAAATGATCCAGAGAAGGAAATGGCAAACTACTCCAGTATTTCTGCCAAGAAAATCCAAATGGGTTCTTGAAGAGTCAAGCCAAATGAAATGACTGAACAACCACAAAAAGCATCTGAGTATCCTCACTAACATGTAGGCCTCCAGAAAACTACTTGAGGTTTGAGGCATCTTGTGGGTTATCATATAATAAATCAATCAATTAACCTATCAATCAGTAAACATTTATTAAAAGCCTACTATGTTCCAGGCACTGTGCTAAGCACTATGAAATCTATAATTCATGAGCCCCCATTATAACCATAATAAATTATTTTAAGATTTTTTTTAATTTAATTAAGCAACAAAGCAAAATAAATGAATAAAATTCAATATCTTTCATTCATATAGGAGAAGATAGTACCAGAAGTTTTTCCATAACTGCTTTGGGAATACAAGTAGGGAATATGTACTATCAGGAACCAGGAACAAAGATAAACAAGTAGCCAGCAAATATATGTGACCTCAGCAACTCATAAGTTCAGTGCTGCAGAACCATTAATGTCCATTGGTGTCCTCCCCTCTTGCTGAGCTGCTGTGGCTTTCTATGGCCACCTGCCAGTCTTCAGCTGGCTTCTCTGCTGCCACAAAGTGACCTTCAACTAAAGTGTGATTTCTCCAGCTCCTGCTGCAGCCCCTGCTCTTTAGCTTATAGCTCCAAAGGATAGGTTTAGCTTTTTTGTGATGTAGAATCTTCCCACTTGGCCACACGGAGAAGCCTTTTTCCATTTAAAGTCCATGTTTTGATTCTATGTGAGCTTCCATTCTTGAAATATTGAACTAAAAGTAAGAAAATGCCCGTACGCTGCCTTTTGCCAATCAGTAGCCTCTGTATGTCTGGGGAGTAGGACCAACTCTGTGTTCTGTATTCCAGCAAGCAACAAAACTACTAACTCTTCTGCTTGCCTAATACATTCAGCCTCCACTACCTTCTTTCTGGAGTAGTTCATCGTAGCATGGAGGGGACACTTGAAAACCAGCCTGGCTTATCAAAGGTTCTCACAGGTCTTGCCAAGTTGACACGGTTTCAGGTATGGATCTGGTGACATTGTGTCTGTCAACTGAGAAACTACAAAATTAAGTTCATCTGGCTGACTAGCAAAAGAACAGTGAACTTCTCAACCACAGTAATTCTTAAAAATCAGCTATTAGGTCAGGGATTTCCCAAATTTTTCTAATCTATATACTCATAAACTTTCAATTAACTCTCCATATTATATGAAGATGAAGAAATTGCTGACTTTATGGAATATATATGCAAATCTCCATACTATATGAAGATTAAGAAATTCCTGAATTTATTGAGTATATACACAAATTGGAAATAAAACAGAGAGATTGAGAACAGAACTGAAAATCCTGATCTGTACAGAGAGGTTTGTTACAAACAGAACTAAAATCTTTTGAAATATTTCAATATGAAAATAGTAATAATATCTACCAAATATTCCCATGCTGCTTTAAACTTTGGGATCTCCTTGTTATGAGAGAAATATTTCCTCTCTGAGTTCATGTGGTGGGTAACTGCTACAAACATATTTACTGCAATGCAGAAATTGTGGAGGTAAAAACCTAGGTTTTATTATTATTCTCAACCATAAGTTCAAGCTTCAGAGAAAACCCAAATATTCATTAGTATTCTAACAAGCCTTCTTATAAGCAAAATTACATCAGGGGCAGAAATAATTCTTTTACCTACTGCAATCTTGTACATTCCTCTTAGGCCATAAAAGTTCAAGATAAAACAGCATACTTCCTTCAATGTCAAAAAAATTTAACAAATTTAGCAAACAGATCCATAATCTCACACATTCCCTAAGGAAACAAACTTTATCAAACAAAATCTATAGGTAAACTAAAGCAAGTTACAGATTAAACTACATTTAGAGGTTTCACAAATAGTCTAATTGAGGAGGAAGATTTACATATTACCAAGGAGACTGAGACTGCTACAGTTTTTTCTTTGCCTTCTTATCTAAGGAATGTTTGTGGCTTAAAGTAAATTTTCATATCCCACTGGACAAATTTTGGTTAAGTGAGGTTAATATTAATAGAATAATAGTAACTGGTTGGATGATCTTGATCAAGTCCATATTTAAGCAAGTTTTTTTTTTCCTGCTATCTCTTGTTGAAGTTATGAAGTTAATTTCATCCCTCTGACCATATCACCAAACCTCATTAATCTAGTACAGGGTATAACAGGAATTACTGATTTTTAAAATTTCTTTTTTATTCCTCCTATAACTTTCACTTGGGCCATCTCCCTGATAATCCTTGCTCTCAGTGCATGCTGATGTGCTTTTCCAGTGACATACATCATGATGATGTCTTTTATCCCACTTTTTATGCACAAATTATTGCTGATCATAAGCTGATTTTTTTCTGCCCAGCATGTTTACTTCCATGTTCTTTTGAATGATTTATCAATTTAATTCTTATGAGATCATTGTGTTCCATAATTTGCTTGTCATAGTAACAAGGAGATAATACTGATGTTAAGTATTTGAGCTTTGGTGACATTGAGCAGTTATCTTTCTTTTTTCTTTTTTAGACATGATATTATTGTATTAATGCTGCCTGAAACAGCACTGGTGTTTTAGACCGCCATGTTAGACTATTTCATTGATTTGGAATTAATTTGTAGTCCACTA
Organism: Myrmecobius fasciatus; assembly: GCA_023553655.1. NCBI lineage: Eukaryota > Metazoa > Chordata > Mammalia > Dasyuromorphia > Myrmecobiidae > Myrmecobius > Myrmecobius fasciatus. The sequence goes on along the minus strand of JAJPUD010005234.1, from coordinate 157,903 downwards.
AAACTCCCAGGTCTTTTTTCCCCAACCCCTACCCCTAGTCTGCTTCTTTTTCTCCACTCCCTTCCCCCTCCATTGAAAAGAATAAAAAAAACCTTTGTAATATATATTTTCACGCTGACCATGTCTGAAAGTACCTGCCATTAAATAGTGGGTTTTTTGTTGGTTTTGTTTTTGTTTTTTTTGGTTTGTTTTTTTGCTGAGGCAATCGGGGTTAAGTGACTTACCCTGGGTCACACAACTATTAAATAGTTTTGGATGAAATTTCATTAAATGGATATTTTGTCCATATGTGGACACTGCAGATGAAACAAGTGACCTCAGCACCCCAATGCTCAGAGTCCTTTAAGAAAAGGCATGTGTTAGTACCTGGATTCCTTCCCTCCCCCACTTGTTCAACTCCCACAAATACCCCTCCACCTTCTTGTTTCCCCCAATAGGGTATTTGTTCTTTCTTGGTTTTGATGGGTGAGATTTGGAGTTTAGGCAGGTTTTATTTAAGAGTCCAGTATGATTAGAGGGAATTGAAGGGTGACTTTCCCTTAATGGCAGATCAAAAGAATTGTAAACAGTTCTCTATATCTCAATATCTGCAGTGTACTAGGGCAGCAGTTCTCAAAGTGTGGTCTGCAAAACACTGAATGTATGAATGCCCTTCCAGAGGATCCATGAGATCAGAAGTATTTTATAATAATACTAAGATATGTACCCACAAAAATATTCCTCTTTTTCAACTACATATTTGTATAAGTCTAGATTTTCTTCACATATTTCAGCCAAAGTAATATATCCCAACTGATTAATTAAATGCAGAAACAGATAGGAGAATCCAGTTGTCTTGTTAGCCAAATATTAAGGAAATTTGCAAAAATGTATAGAACAGTGCCATTCATCTCACTAAATTCTTTTTATTTTGAAAAAAGTTAATTCTCATCTTAAAATATTAATTATATTTACAAGCAATGAATGAGTTTATTTTTATTATTTTAACGATTAATAATTTAATAATTTATCAGTTTTAAATTCTAATATGGTAAATATAAATAGACATGCAACCCTTGTAAACAAAACTTCTTTAGACTCAATAGATTTTAGAAGTATAAAAATACTGAGACCAAAAAATTTGAGAATCACTGATTTGGAGAAAGTTGTTTGTTGGATGATACAACAGAGAATTGGGTCTCTGAGTCATCTCACAGCAAAGATGTGGAATTAATTTTGTTAAACAGACATCTTTATTTTAGATTATACATGTATAGTCATATTAAACATATTTACACATTAGTCATGTTGTGAAAGAAGAATCAGAACAAAAGGGAAAAACTACAATAAAGAAAAGATAACTCACCAAAAGTGAAAATAGTATGCTTCAATTAAAGACGTCTTCTTTGCAGTGGTATTTGTTGTTATGGAATTTTGGAGAATCCCATTTTTTCACAGGAGTCATCTAGTTTTTAGTAAGAAAAATGAGCTGGTACAGTTTTGAAACTATTCCCTGAGAAGGGGTGTGAGTAGGATCTTGGGATTGTGCAGATAGTTCCTCATTCGGGGTCTTGACTGTGACCTAGAAGTGGGAGTGATTCAGGCTGTTCTTTCAGGACTCCAGCTTGTCTAAGCTCAATGAGAATGAGACCCCGATTCATTCCTTACTTTGTACAGTTCTAGCTAGTGAACTAGAGCCTTACAGGGAGGTTCTCTGGAGTCACACAGCAAGGATAGAGCTGCCTATATAAAAAAAGAGACAGAAGGACAAATAGCCTTATAATTCTATATGTTATATATACATATAATTGTATATATTACATACATATATAATTGTATATATTATGTACATATATATGTTTATATAATTGTAGAATATTGGGTATGAAAGGTCCTATGAAACAATCTGGTCCATCATTTTACTACTAGGGAAACTGAGGCCCAGAGAAAGTCAGAGCTACACAATCCAGTACTTTTCCCTCTGGTTGGTGCCCTTTTCTCTCCACTATCCTTTATTATCCTATTATCCAACAGCTAGCTAGATAGATAGATACAGATATCCTATCCTATTATCCTATATCCACTGATTATGTCCAATTTATCCATTATGCATCTTGTTTGTACCTCCTTATTTGCATATTGTCTCCCCTTTAGACGTTGAGCTTGCTCTTATTTTTTTTTAATTTTTTTAATTATTAAAGCTTTTTATTTTCAAAACATATGCATGGATAATTTTTCATTGGTCTTATTTTAAACTGAGACCTTAGCTTAAAAAGGCCAAGGTCTCTCACTGCATCCAGGGCAATCTTCCTTCTTTACCTCACCTGAATCTGCTCACCATACCCACTAGCACTGTTCCCCTCCAGGGAAATTCACAGTACCTCAGGATCCTGGATCTGAAAGGTCTGGGAAAACAGCCAGATTAATAGGAAGCTGGAAGATAACTTGGGGTCAACTGGTCTCACTCCTTCATTTTGCATAGACGGCCCCAGGTGGCCAAGTATCCGGGCCAGGGCCCTCAGACCCCAGATCCAGCCCTTACCTCATTACATCACACAGCGGTGTCCAAGCCCACCAGAACCAAGTAGACATAGCCTCTCCTTTCCTATTGGTCCAACCCGGGCTCCAGCCAGTACCCCTCGAGTCTAAGGGAGCCTTCAGAGGACATTCTGAGCAGAGCCGGGGGTCAGGTGTCAGGCTGCAGCGAGCAAGGGTTCTGTCCCTGCAGGAGCTGGTGAGGAGAAGAAGGATGGCTGGTCATGGGCCACATACCTGGAGGAGCAGAAGGCCATCGCCGCACCACTGGATCTCTTCCACGATGTGAGTCCTTCCCTGGGGGAGACCCTGCTTGCCTCTCTACCCCAGAACTCAGGACCCCACTGTCTGACATTAGTGATGTACTTGGTAGAGGAGAAGGAGAGAGCCACAGCTGGGGTAAAGAGACTGGAGCCCCAAGCACTGTCCAGCTCCCTGACCCCTCTCTTAAATTGCTGTGTTCTCCTACCTGGCTCTCTGATGTCCAGTTCTCAGCTCATGGAATCTTTGGTGGGGGGAAAGCCTCATTTCTCTCTTCCTCCCCCAGTAATGCTTAGCTAGGCAGTGGGATTGGGTCTCCTCAAGCCCACCGTCCACCTCCCCAAGACCCTCACTCTGGATCAGGGCTCTCTGCCCCTCCTTTTTTACCTTACAGTGCCAGGCTTTCCCTCAGAACAAGAATGGCTTCAAGCTTGGCATGAAACTGGAAGGAATTGACCCTCAGCATCCATCCATGTACTTTATCCTCACAGTGGTGGAGGTGAGTTCTGTGCAGTGTAACCCCCCTCTCCGTGGGGAGGGAGGCTTGGAGGAGCCTTTGGATCCCCAGCAGAGCCTGGCACCAAACCAGCTGTACTTGGCCCACATGTGTATGGAGAGGTGCTGCAGGTTTGTGAGAGTGTGAAAGAGGTCCTTTGGGTCTCCAGCTTCTCCAAGAAGACTTCACTGAGGAATATGGTTTGGAAAGGCACAAAGATAAAGGGGAAATAAGCCTTAGGGGCAAAAAACTGAAGCTGAAATGCCAAGGGTGCGTTTGGGGTTCAGTTGTATAAATTGGTTTGTTCAAAGTTCAGGATTCATGAAGGACAGTCACAAGTGGGAAGGAGCAATCGGGGCTGGATTGTAGAGGGCTCTGAATGACATTATCCTCACCAGGCTGGGCAGGGCCTGGACAAAAAGTAGCCAAGAAGTGAGAGCCAGAACCAGGGGAGCGCCTCACTGAGGGAAGCGGCTCTTCAGCCTGGAAGGATTATCTGACTTCATGGAGAAGAGAGAGAATCTCAGGACCAAGATCCCTGCAGTCCTAAATGAAGAGGCTTTTTAATTATCTACCTTTTTCCTCTCTGGACCTTCAGCCTTTGTTTAAGACTTCCTTCTTAATAAGTGTATGCTCTTTTTGCCTCCCTCCTATAGTATGTCAATCAGCTGGCATTTATTGGATGCCTCCTGTGTGCCAAGCACTGTACTGAGTGCTGGGAATACAGAGGAAGCAAAAGACTTTCTCTGCCCTCAAAAAAATATAAACCACCACATCCAAGAGATAAGCAGTGTAAATGGGAGATCTGTTGTTTGTTCTTCATTCTCAAAGAGAACCATGGCATGCAAATGAACTGAATTTAAGGGAGGGACAGCTGTGCAAGGTCCCCTGCCTCGGTTTCTCCTCCAGAGCTTCTGGGTCCAATGGCCAGATATAAATCAGGACAAATGGAGACAGCCCAGGGTGCAGTGGGAGGCCTTGGACTTTTTAACCTAAGGTCTTTAACAGGTCTCAGTTTGACTGAGGCAATGCCCATTCAGTGATTATGACTAGATAAGAAATTAGGCAGAGAATAATCACTTTTATGTAGCCACCAAAAAACAAAACAAAACAAAACAAGACAAAACAAAACAAAAAACCAAAATCTAATCTGGGAGGGAAAGATCCTCCAGCCTGAGAAGACTGGGAGGGACCTTTTGTAAAAAGTGGTATTTGTGGGGCAGCTAGGTGGCGCAGTGGATAGAGCACCAGCCCTGAAGTCAGGAGGACCTGGGTTCAAATCTGGTCTCAGACACTTAACATTCCCTAGCTGTGTGACCCTGGGCAAGTCACTTAACCTCAATTGCCTCAGCAAAAAGCAAAAAAATAAAAATAAAAAATAAAAAAAAAAGTGGTATTTGTGCTGAGAATGTAAGCTCTCTGAAGACAGCCTGGTTCCTATGGGCCTTTACACCCTCTGAGTCTGGCTCAGTCTAGGGCATAGTGGGCATGTGTTTTTTGACTGTCAAAAATTAATAAGTGAGGGCCAGAAGAGGAAACAGGCTCGGGGAGTTTTAGTGACCTCAGTGACTTCTCCAAAATTATAGAGGCAATAAGCATTTGAGGTGAGATTTTAGCCCAGGCCCTATGGCTCCAGCATCCATGCCCCTTTCAGAACAGTCAGTGATGGCTTTGGGGTTCCGAGGTTATTCAGGGGACTAGTGATGTTGGGTGGAAGGAGGAATCAGGAAGAAGACCAAGTTTTTAGCAAGAGATGAAAGTGCTCGTTTTGGGACATGTTGAGCTTGACGTGCCAAATGGGCATCCAGGAGGAGGTATCCGTGGCCCATGGAAGCTGCTGATGCTGACCTGGAACTCAGAGAAGAATGGTCAAGGAAGAGATTTAAAATTGAGAGTCACTCCTATAATCCTGAGAGTAGATGATTCTGCCAAAGAAGAGAGGGAGAGTTTGAAAACAGAATGAAGTTCCCCAAGTTGCTCTTGTTCCCATTTTTCCATATATCAGGCACAGTTTAAACTCTATGCCTGTGTCTTCATATCCCCTAGTACTTAGCGCAGTGCCTGGCACATAGTAGGTGCTTAATAAATGCATATTGATTGAATGAATGAATGAATGAGCAGAAAGGAGAACATGGAGGTGAAAAGGTGCAGGAATTGGGAAGGAGAGGGACAGAAGTCAAGGTTCAGCTGTTGGCCCCTGGTCTGATACTTGAGCTCTTGTGTCTCCCCTCTTCCTAGGTTTGTGGGTACCGAATGCGATTGCACTTTGATGGCTACTCCGAGTGCCATGACTTCTGGCTCAATGCTGACTCCCCCAATATCCACCCTGCTGGCTGGTTTGAGAAGACTGGACACCGACTACAGCCCCCCAAAGGTAAGGCTTGGCCAAGGCCCACCCAGACAAGGACAGGCCAGTAGATATGTCTGCCCTATCCCTCTGCGCCTTCCTTAGCCCTCTCCCCACTCACTTCCCCCATGGCCACTGAGTCCTAGAGGAAGGGGGAGGTTCTCCTTGCAGGAAGGAGGCTCCTGAACTTCCCCTGGGGCTGGAGGTAGGTGCCTTGCCCTACTTGACTGCTGGGGTCTGTCCCTTTCATGCTCCCCTGTCCCCCAAGGACCAAGCCATGCCCCAGCTTCCATACCCCGCTCTGTTTGTTCCCCCTGAGGGGACTAGGTTACAAGGAGGAAGAGTTCAGCTGGAGCAACTACTTACGAAGCACCAAGGCCCAGGCTGCCCCCAAGCACCTGTTTTCCAGCCATAGCAATGTGAGTAACTAAGCCCCATTCCCCCTGCTGTGCTAGAAGAGAGTCTTTCTCTTACTTCTCCTTCTGGGCATCCCAAAGCCTGGGTGATGAAGTCATTTACCCTACTTAGACTTCTGTTTTCTCATCTATAAAATGTAAGCCTTCTGCTCTAAACTCATGAGCCAGGAGGAGGGGTATCCTGCCCTCCCATTGGATCAGGGGAATGATTTCTCCTCCCTAGGCCAGAGAGGGACTCTCTAGCCTAGTCCAGACCCAGGGAGTGTACTGTGGGTGTCAGGGAAGAGTGGGGACCATACCCTTCTATAATGGGTGGGGAAGATAATCATAAATTTCTAATTCCGTTCCCTAGGACATTCTCCTTGGGTCCTTCCTCAGTTTCCCCTGATAAATGCTATGTACTGGCCAGTCATTCATCTCAATCTCTCTGGCCAGCTCCTTTGAAAGAGCTTTACGAGATTGAAAGTGAGTCGAGAAATCTAGTAGAATGTAGGCTCTTTGAGGGGAGGAACTGTTTTTGCTTTTGTATCCTCTGTGCCTAGTAGAGTGCCCAGCAGATAGTAGTAGGCTCTCAATTTTATAATTGAAATTAGATTCAGGGGTTGCACCAAATTTGCTCCTATTTCCCCAACCTTCTCCTTCTCCAAAGTGACCTTAGGGCTACTTTCTCTTCTTCTGTCATTGGATTCAAGAGTGGGACAGTGGCTTTGAGCAGGGACAGAAGCCTGTTTGGTCTGTGACAGAGGGGCTCATTTTACCCTACAGAGCTCAGTGCCCACAGGCTTCCAGGTGGGCATGAAGCTGGAGGCTGTGGACCGCATGAACCCCTCCCTCATCTGCGTGGCCAGTGTCACTGACGTGGTGAACGGTCGTTTCTTGGTGCACTTTGACAACTGGGACGACACCTATGATTACTGGTAGTGGGAGCCGTCCTGGTGTGGCAGGGGTTGGGGTGGTGACCTTGGGACCAAGAACTGGGAGAGTTGGGGGACAGAACAAGAGAAACAGGTGCTCTCGTAGCCTAAGACTTCCAGGCCAACACTCAAGTAACCACCCTGCAAAGTGGAAGGAATGCTCACTAATTGGAATCACAGGGCTTGGATTCAAATCCTATCTGTCTCTACCAAACTCTTCCTATGGACTTTGGACAAGTCCTTTTTGGACTTCAGTTGCTTCTCCTTTAAAATGAGGGAGTAAAACTAAATAAACTCCAAGACCTCTTCCAACTTTAAATTTATGATCCAAGAAAATAAAGTCCCTTCCAACTAAATCTATGATCCTTTAACCAGAGTTATGGCCTCCAGTCCCTGCAGTTCTAACCAAGGTTATCAGGACTCTGGCCCCACTGTTGTCAAGGAGATGCTCTCAGGTCCAAATATAATTGAGCCTCCTTTTTCTGCCCCTCATTTCTGGGGCTTTAGGAGGTGACCAGATGCTCTAAGGCCAGACCACTGTAGATTCCTTGCTTCTTTATTTCTTTATTACCTCTTTCTATCCCTTCATGCTTACCTCTCTCTCTCTCTCTCTCTCTCTCTCTCTCTCTCTCTCTCTCTCTCTCTCTCTCTCTTCTCCTTCACCCCATTCTTTCTTTGTTCCTCTCTCCTTATTCTTCAAAGGTGACTGATATTTTTTTTCTAACAGGCCTGAGCACTCAAGAGTAGACAGTGTCTCAAGGCTCTGGGGGCCTTAAGAAAGCAAGAATAACTAGGGGAAGGAGTAAATTCTGCTAAAAACCAAGAGGAGAAAAGATGGAAAGAAGAAAAATGTGGGGGCTGAGAGAAGCTAACCTAGGGTTCATTGATTAGATTCCCAATCCACCCAAGTTTCCTCCTTCTCCACTGGCCAACATTTTAAATAGAGGGCATTATTCAAATTTTTAACTTGAAGGAAAAAACAATCAAATGTCACCTTATGTTATTTTAGGGAATACTCTCTAATTAATCAGATAATTATTCTGAAAAGCATCATGAGGTTAAGACAAATTAATTATTTAAAATATAATTTCTACTGAAACAAGATTATACTATTTAAGTTTTTCCATAACCATCTGGAAATGGTTTTTTAAAAATTCTATTATTTATACTTTCAACATTAAAGAGATTTTTTTAAAAGTCAGCCCATTTTAAGAAGGCCCAGAGTCTGAGAGCTGCACTCTGAACATTGAGGTCTCCTTGTGTTTCAGGTGTGACCCCAGCAGTCCTTACATCCACCCTGTTGGCTGGTGCCAGAAGCAAGGAAAACCTCTCACCCCTCCACAAGGTGACCTGGCTGATCCCTTCCCTCATGCTCCATCCTTCCCTCCTGTCCCCCTCCTCCAATTAGTACATTTCAATTATGGGAGACTTTGGTGGGAGGGATGCCCTTTCTCAATCTATGGGCACTACTCACCTTGTTACCTTGTGTTGAGGGAGAAAAGTGTCTCAGTCCAGCTGCCTGGACCCTTTCAGATCATTCCAAGAGAACATAGGGAAGGTCAGCACTCTCACCTCCCTAGGAGTCCAAACGTGCCTGACACACCCAATGAGCAAAACAAGTTGAGATTGAGTAATTCAGGCTTTTCAGTTTCTCTAGGGAAAAATCAGAAAAAAAGAAACAAGTAGGAAAAAAGAGCCAGAGCAGCAAAACTCAAAGGGGAAAGAGTGAAGAATTTGGAAATGACCCTCTGGGCAGATAATATAGATTATTCCTAGTCTCCTCCCACCCAGGATTCTGGGTCTCAGTGGCCAGGATTCTGCAGGGCCCAGAGCCTTCGAGCCAGGAGTTAGCAGCTGAGGGCTAGTTCTCCCCTTTGGCGAAGGTTCTTTGACCCTTTCCCATTTGGGTACCCTGGCTAGGCCCAGAATAGAGTAATGCAGGAGCTACTCAGTATAGCCCCAATCCATTCGTTCATTTACTCCTTCATCCCTGAGGACAGGGGACTCCTGGAGCAGAAGCAACACTCAAGTCCTCCAAGCTCCCAACACATCATAGCTTACTCTCCATCTTCCCCTCTAGATTATCCAGATCCTGATAGTTTCTGCTGGGAAAAATACCTAGAAGAGACTGGAGCTTCTGCTGTCCCTTCCTGGGCTTTCAAAGTGGTAAGTGGGAGGAGCAGTGATGAGAATGAAGCCTGATAGAAGGGTACAGTTGCTACTTTCAGTGATCCAACAGGCCATGGGAAGGATCCAGAAAGGGATGAGGAGCCTCACTGACCCCCACACTATTTCCATCAAAGTATTGTTCTAGGGTCTATAAAGACAACAACTGACAGTCCCTCTTCCGCTGGAAGATACCTTCTACTGGAAGATACAACTTATAAAATGAAAAATAAATATAAGATACCTGATATAGGACAGTGGAAGGGAAGTAGCACTAACCACAAGAAGGATCAAAGACGGATGTCTTTCTGTAAAAAGTGGTACCTAAGCTAAATCCTAGAGGAAGATCAGTTGCATTTAATCCCTCTGCCTCTTCTGATGTTGTTGCTACTGACAGAATATCTTAGTGGCCAGGTCCAGCATCTACTTCTTTCTTTGTACCATTCCCCACTCTCATCCCAACTTTTAGCCATAAGAGTGCATAGTCTAGGTTTCATCTTCAAAGAAAAATTCAAATTCAGAATTAATATACCAAAGTCAGGTGTCTAGAACTGCAAATAAATCTGCCCGGATAGTATTTAACTGCTAAATTCTTCTATTGAAGACAATATTGTGGATCTTGTTTGGCCCAAATGATTCCCTCTCATCTTGGAGAGTCCATATACCCATTTATCCTAAAAGAAGCAAGGGAGAAAAATGGGGAAAATCTTGGTTTTGGAATCGGGAAGTATGAATTTGAATCCCAGCTCAATGAAATGAAAGATATGCTGAATTTGCAATCAGGAGAGACCTGAATTTGGATCTCACTTCTGAGTTTTACTAGTTAAATAATCATGAACTAGTCATTAAGCTCTCTGAAGTTTATTCAGTTTCATCATATGTAAAATGGGGTGCTAATATTTATGGATCTTACCTCCCGGTAAGACTCATTGAGTTACTGTATAAGAAGGCCTTTTTAAAGAGGATTTATAAATAATATGTTGTTATCATGAATATTGCCTTGAGCAAGACACAGCCTCTCTGGGCCATGTATAAAATCTAAATCTTATGATTAAATGAGAATGGGGTTTCTTATTTCATAATCTCTGCTTCACACTCAAGGCCATGTTTTGGAGATTATAGTCATTGATCCATTCTATAACCTCAGGCTTATTCTTAGGCAATCAGGAAGATTTCTCATTACTTAATGGAATGTGAGTTGTTCCACCTATGTTCATAGTTAATTGGCGGCTACCTATGACCCACTCCTAACCAAGAGAAAAATAAAGGAAATACAGTGTTTCCATGACCTCAGAAATAAGAATAATCCAACTTGGCTCTCAAAATTGCCTCTAGTATTCACAAAATAATAGACTCTCATGAGGAAGAGGGATCATATTTGTCTTGCTTGACTCTCAGTTGTGGAACAATGATTGATGAGTATAAATAGAAGGGCACAGATTTTGCCTCATTTTAAAGAACTTCCTCATAATTAGAATTGTCCCCCCAAAATAATGTGCTATTCCCTATCAGGGGGCTGTTGAAGGTAGGGGCTAAATGACTACCTATGAAGGACTTTATAGAGGAACTCTCTTCACTGGGTAGGAGGTAGAAGGTCACCTTCTCAGTGACCTTCCAGTTCTGAGATTCAGTGACCCAGGTGTTGGATTCACCCCATAGCTACTCCAGCACTGTCTGTCCTCAGACTGCAGGGCATATGACAGTACACATAACTGCCTTTGGACACCTAAAAAGAACATCCCCATGGGTTCTGAGGGGCTCTGAGCACTTGTCAGCTATCCCCACAGAGCACCAACTGGGGTAGGGGGACGGCAGAATGGGAGGTTTGGCAGCTCCATCTGAAACTCACCCTGGATCTCCACTGAGCTGGGTTCTCAGCCTGATGGTTTGTCCCCCTGCAGCGACCACCCCATGGCTTTCTCATCAATATGAAGCTTGAAGCTGTGGACCGAAGAAGTCCAGCTCTGATCCGAGTGGCCAGCGTGGAGGATGTGGAAGACCACAGGATAAAGGTGGCAGCAGGGGCTGGAAAAGGAGAGTGGGCTGATTGGGTGGGAGTCAACTAACCATGGTGACTTTTGTCAACAAATAATATTGACTTTGGCCAACATTGTCCTGCTTTTATTCCTCAGACTGTCCCAACCTGCCCTTCAAGGCAAACCAAAAAACATTTAACTATGCAAGGCACTAGGTCTGGTGCTAAAAACACAAAGATAGAGATAAAGCAGAGGACCTGTTTTCAAGGAGTTTATAATCTGAAGGGGGAAGAGGTGGTCAGGAAGAGGACATGAACAAAAATAAATGAAACTGAAGAGAGTAAGAAGGGGCAAATGCAAAGTTACAAAGTACTCTGGGAGATTGGAAAGGCGATAGAATTTTCACCTGAGGGTCAAAGAAGACTTCATGAAGTTGAGCCTTGAAAAGAAGGAGGAAATTTAGTGAATAGAAATGGAAGTGGGATGGGCGATGTGAGCCTTCATTCCAAGCCTATGGGCTATGGTAGGAGAAAAGCACAAAGATGAGAGACAAGAGAGTTATATAGTGTGATTAGAATATAGATTACATGGATGGGTGACTTGGCGCTATATTGTGGAAGGCCTTGAATGACGTGTTAATTCTTTACTCAACAAGCAATGAGGAACCATGGAAGATTTTTGAGTAGTCATGAATTTATTGCTGGAAAGTACCCTCAGTTCCTTTCCTAGATCAGTTGATCACTGGTAACTTTGGAGAGAGAAGTTTCAGTTGATTCATGAGGTCAGAAGCTACATTATAGAACATTTAGAAGAGAGTAAAAAGGAGTGGAAAAAGCAATGAGTATAGATCACTTTTTAAAGAAATTTGGCTGAAAAGGGGAGGACATAGATCAAAATTTAGTAGAAATGGTGAAATCTAGTGAGGGTTTTTTTTTAAGATTAGGCAAAATATAAGGAGTCAGTAGATAGAGATTAAAAATTAAAGAGAAACATAATTAGGACAGTTGGAGATGGGAGGGGTTGAGATCAGAGGGTTTGACCTCAGTGAGAGGGTCGTGAGCTTGTTGGAGACCAGTATAAAGGAGGAAATGGTGGGGGTGATGTTCAAGGAGTTATGAATTGAGGAGAAAGGGAAAAGAAGATCACAATGAATGACCTATTTTTTTGTGGTGAAAGTATTAGGTAAGGACCTCAGGTGAGAAGATAAGGAATGCTATTGAAAGCTTGAGGAGAGATGAGAATAACCATTTGGAAGAGTCATTGTGGAGAGTGGGACAGAGGATCAATTAAAGAAGAATAAAAGGATTGCCTTGCTACGGTGAGGGCCAAGTTAAGATGAGATGACATAATTTTGTGGCAGACCCAATAAGCAGAGTTATGAGATTTTCTCTTACTCTATCTAGTAGCTATGCACAGTATATAGAGCAATGTGCCTGAGTCAGGAAGACCCAAGTTCAAATCCAGGATCAGACATTCACTAGCTGTATGATCCTAGGTGAGTCACTTAACCTTGATTGCCTCCATTCTGGAGTTATTGTGAATATTCAATGAGATAGTATTTTAAAAGTGCTTCACACATTCTTGATGAATGCTTGTCCCCTTCCTTTTCCTTTGTGAAGTATAGGAACAAAGTACACAGACAGAGGGAATAATGTAGGGTTAATGTTAAGACAAGGGAACAAGGGATTTGAGAGTAGCAGACACTCTAGAGATGAACTGGTTCATCACCGGGTCAAACTTGAGAAAGAAGAAGATTGTCATTAGAGCAAAGGAAACAATCTGACAAATTGCTGAGAGCTGGAGAAATTATAGGTTATAGTGAAGACAAAGACAGGCTTGGGAAGAGCAAGGTGTAGGGAGAGATGGAGTGATAAGACGTTTTCATCCAATAAAAGAATTGCGAAGGTCTTGATCATTGAGTAGAATACTTTTGGATGATGAGAAGATCAAGAGTATGACCTATATGTAGCTGAGATGGAATGCAGAGGGAATGAGAGAGAATGGGAGTAGGAAAGATAGAAGAACTGATCGGTTAGGATATTTGGGAAGACTTCGGTCAGAGCTAGGATGGAAAGAGATGCTATGAGCCAGGTATTGAGCTACTTGACAAAGGAGGAAGCATGTCTTGAGGTGAGGAAATAAATAATAGCCAACAATAAGGAGAGGTTGTTGAGGGATTATGACATTCAAGAAAGAATCAGGTAGGGGCAATGGGGAGCCAGGAATAGTCCTATCCTATATTTGGATTCAGTGAGTTGGGATTATGAGAGAAGGTCCAACCAATATCAGAAAGGAAGGCCTTGGGAGCCAAGAATATTCCTCCCCTTTCTTTAGGTTCAGTGAGTTGGGAATGTGAGAAAAGATCCAACCAATATTGGAAAGGATGGCTTGGGGAGATAAAAATATTCCTACCCTACCTTCAGGTTCATTGAGTTGGGAGTATGAGAGAAAGTCCAACCAATATTGAAAAGGAAGGCCAGGGATGTGAGAACTAGAAGATGGAAGGAATATAAAAGGAAAAAGGAAGACAGTTCATTACAGAGCAGGAATTCTAGAGGGCACCATAGAAGGATTAAATATACAAAGTTCCCTCTAGCTCTGTCATTCTATCTAGACCATTCAAGGGGGAGAGAGGAGTTACTTGCCTGGGGGTGTTGGAGCCTGGTTACTTTTGCTTCCTCAGCTCCACTTTGATGGCTGGAGTCACACCTATGACTTTTGGATTGATTCTGACCATCCTGACATACATCCTGTGGGCTGGTGCTCCAAGACTGGCCATCCCCTACAGCCCCCACTCAGTATGTACCTGTCCCCCCTCCCCAGGGACCCCTGGGCTCATACCCCTAACTCTATTCAGACCCCTACCCAGCAGAGATCCCTGGAGATACTCCTTGTATTTCTCTCCCTTAGTTCAAATTCCTTTTCTCCATTTCATGGAGTCCTGGCACTTCTCCTTCCTGGGTTTGGGGGGTAGGGGAGGGATGGTGAGGATGGATAAGCAGGAGTTTTTAGGAATTAAGTAATCATGTATCCTTGACATAAAGGCTTTAAGCAGGGGGTGGCAACCACAGGAACTTAGTTTGACTTAATCCTCTTTCCTGTTCTCTCTTCTCTAGGACCCAGAGAACCCAGTTCTTCCTCTCCTGGGGGCTGCCCCCCACTCAGCTGTAAAAGCCCACCCCATGTTAAGACCTCCAAGTACAGTTTTCACCACAGGTGGGTGGGTGGGTGAGTGAGTGAATGAGTGATCAAGCAAAGCTTTCCCCTTCCTCCTGCCCTGGATGACCTTCTCTACTGAAGAGATCATAGGGCACTTTCCCCAAGTTGTGGTGGGCACCTACACATACACCCTGAGAAGTCCAAACTTGCCCATGGGGTACTAAGTGGGCATCGGAGACTGATCTAAAAGGTGACCCTGTTTCCCTTTCCCCCAACCCTGCTGCTTGTCTCCCCCTGGGGGGGGGGGCATCTCCTGGGTATTAGGAAGAACTTTTGGACTTCTAGACACTTGGTGAACTTCTGAAGAGGATTTAAAACTCAAAGAACAAGGAGCAAGAGAAGATGCTCAGAGGGTGCTCTTGAAAATAAACACTAAAGAAAAGCAACAAAGGAGACTCCTCAGATCAAATCTGCAGCATTGTGTTTAGTTCTAGGCGCCATGTTTTATGAAGGATTTTAACAAACTGAAGCTCCCAGAGATGGAGCCCAGATGGAGAGAGGACTGGAAATCATGTCATATGGAGGTGAATTGAAGGAACCAAAATGTTTAACTTGAAGAAGAGAAAACTTAGGGAAAATATGATGGCACAAATTGGCTTCAGATATCTGAAGAACTGTCACATGGAAGATGGACTAAATGAATTCTCTTTGACCTCTGAGTAGAATTAGGACTAATGGAGAGAAACCACTGGGAAGTGGATTTCGGTTCAATATAAGGGAAAAGCTGGCCCACAATGGAATGGAGGGCCTCATGAGAAGATAAGGAGCTTCTCATCTCTGGAAGAGTTGAAATAGAGACTAAATGACTGTCTATTAAGTGTGTTAGAGTGGAGATTCTTGTTGAGAGTGGGAGGGCAGCCCGGGTACCCTCTGAAGTCCCTTCTAACTAAGACTTTGTAATTATAAACTCTGTAAATAGCCATAACTATGTTTATATGAGGCCTATGTGAATTTTCTCTTTTCAGCCCACCCTCTTTAACCCATTCCTCCTCCCTAACCATCTCTCCCTGGGTCTGTCCAGTCCTGGCCAATCTGGGTCACATGACCGGTGGGAGGTTTGAGTCGGGGTCATGGAGGCACAGGGGGACAGATCATAGTGATGAACATCTTCCAGAGAACCAGAAGAAGCCACAGATTAAAAGTCAAGCCAAGAAGTATTTATTATTAAGTGCTTACTGTGTGTTATGGGATGCAAATAGAAGCAGGAAGAAACCCTGTTCCTGCCCTGCTTACATTCTAATGGGGAAGATAACACATAAAAAGAAGTTGAAATATGGAGAAGGAAGCTGCAGAGTCAGGCCTGGGGAAGAAGGAATGGACACGGTTGGCCTCCCTAAAGTGGAGGTTCCGGGAGGAAAAGCCGATCGAGGAAGGGGCGGGCCGCAGAGACATCTCCGCAGAGGACTCAGGGGTACTCAGGCCTGGGCATCCAGGAAGCAGGATCCAGTCCCAAGACTGCCGGTCACTTTGGTTGTGTCTCCTTTCCCTTCCCAGGAAGTGCCCCACCCCCGGCTGTGATGGCTCTGGCCATGTCACGGGAAAGTTCACAGCCCACCATTGCCTCTCAGGCTGCCCTCTGGCCGAGAGGAACCAGGGCCGCGTGAAAGCGGAGCTGTCAGACACGGAGGCCTCTGCACGCAAGAGGAACCTCATTGGCTTCACCCCCAGGAAGAAATCCCGACACCACGGCCGGTAGGAATAGGCCCCCCAGCTTCCAGGGCTGGGGGCCGGGTGAGGGGTGTCTCCTGGGGGAGGGCCGTGGGGTTCAGGAGCGTAGCGACAGTGACCATGACCCCAAAGCCCGCTGGGCCCCTGACTCCTGCGGCCCTTCTCTGCTTCTTTTTAGGATTGGGCGCCCTCCCAAGTACCGGAAAATCCAGCAGGACGACTTCCCGGGTAAGTGACATGGAGTGGCCATGTTTTAGGTCCGTTACAGCAGCTTCTCGGCCTGTCCTTTGTCTCCATCCCTGCCTGACCTGGCCTAGGACGCTGCACTCGGTGGGCGCTAAGGTGGTGTCTGCTGCCGAGTGATGTGAGTGATGAAGGTGGGCGGTCACTGGGGGACTCATTCCGGCAGCGGCTAGCCCTCCCCATCTCCTTTTCCATTCCTCCGTAACCTGTATCTCCCTCATCATAGAGGGAGGGATGCTGCCCGATGGTTAATAATCTGAAGAGGAGCTCCTTGAGGGCTGCTGGGTGCCGACAGCCCTTCCCCTGACCGTGGGCTTCCCTACTTCATCAGCGTGGGGTGATGGTGAGCAATGTAAGGTGCGAAGGAGCCAGAGAGGGAGAGCTAAACCTTTTGATCCCATGAAAGAAACCATCAATTCAGTAGGAGTTTTAATCAGGAGTGATCATCAAGAGGTTTGAGGCAGTTTCTCAGAAGAAACAGGTTGTAAGCTGAACTTCAAGGGAGGAGTTAGAATAAGGAAAAAGAAGGGAAGGGACAGGAGGCTGTGTGTGCAAGGCAAAAATCGCATCACAAGCTTGGATCCACCGGACAAGGCTACATCTAAGACTTCTTCTTGATGGAGTAAGGAAAAAGATATTTGAATAGGGGATTAAGCCCAGCTTGTGGAGAGTGGACTTGAGACAGCAAGATTGTCTTTGCCCAGGTCAATGAAGCTTTCAGGGCATTGTTCCAGCTCCTTTCTTGGCTGTTAAAAGTTAGAGGTTCCCAGGAGAGCAAAGAAGGAAGCCCTTCAGGATAAATCTGGGGTGGAGGGTCAAAAAGACAGGGTGACTGCAAGGAAAATAAAATGTCAACAGTTAACATCTGGCTTCATTGTACCCAAATAAGTGATTACTTTGAGATATATGGAAAGCAGAGCCTGAGTCTCAGTAAAAGGAGGGCACAGTTTCCACTTGCTCTTTCTTCCCTCTCAGGAAAAGTGAAGTCCTCTACAGGGCTTCTCCCAGCTTGACTTCTGCCCATTCTCCTCCACCACAGGCCTTGTAGGGCTCCCCTTTTACATCGCCACCCATTTGTCCAGCACTTTTTCTGGATGCCTAGCCTAACTCCTTCTTGCTGCATTTTTTAGCCTATTGCTCTCAGTAAGCACCTACAATAAGGAGCTAACATGGAGGCAGCTCTGGGCAAACCTTCTTAGGTTGCTCTAGCCACCAAAAGGAAGGAGGCAAGCCGACATAAATAATGTGTTCTTTGTTATAATATATCACATATTATGTAATATGAATTTATTATATATTATATAATATTTATATGTTATATATTATACTAGCAGTATATATAATATGTTATATAATGGTATACATTATATAATATATGTTACATATGCAATGTTTCTCATTCATCCTTCCTTAAGCTTTATTATAATGGACTCACCCTCAGAACTTTTCCCTTGGAAAGGTACCTTGGGAAGGAAGCAGATGGGTGGCCACCTGTTTTCCATTTCCTCTAAAGTCAGAGTGAGAGGCAGTGGCCTTGAGATGCATCTCTGGGAACATCATCCACTCTAGCCCCTTCTTTCAAAACAGTTTAATTTGATTTGCTATCTTTATTATTTGATTTGATTTGTTTTAATTTGATATGTTTTGCTTTTAAATCATCTACATTTCCAGATATATCCTTCCCTTATCAACCATCCAGTGAACCATCTCTCATAATAAAGAATAAATAAAAAAAAACTTCCACAAACTAATGTATCATCTGTCTGATGGCATATACATTGTTACTTATCTGTAATTATCCTCTCAAAAAAAAAAAAAAAAAAAAAAGGAAAGATTTTTTCCTGTCTTCTCCAGAGCCAAGGTTGGCCATTATAAGTACAAAGCATTCAGTTTCTTTTTGTTGCTGTTGTTGTTTCCATATACCTTGTTGTGGTCATTGTGTATATTGTTTTCTCAGTTCTGCATACTTCATTCTGCACCAGTTCATACAGGTCTCTGCAGGCTTCTAAGAATTCTTCATATTCCTTGTTTCTTGTAACATAGTATATTTCATGACTTCTACATGATACAATTTATTTATCCATTAAACTCCTTATTTTGCAGAGGACAAAGGGGTGAAGTGCTTTGCCCATCATATAACTACTCCCAACTTCCCAACTAAATACACTTTCCACCACTCCTTGATGCATTTTTTAAAGAAGTGGATGATAGTGACAATGGATTTCTTAATAGATCCCATTAATGATAGCTCCCCTTTCTCTAGTACTTTGAACTAGTACTTTTGTAACAATCCTACAGATTAAGTGGTACAGGGATTATTATCCCCATTTTTCAAAGGGGAACTGAGATTCAGAGTTTAAGTGACATGATCCTGGTCACACAATAACCATGAGAGGGGATTGGAACACAGATCAGGAAGATGCTCTTTATTTGAATTCTCATTCATCCTTAAGCTTTATTATAATGGACTCACCCTCAGAATTTTTCCCTTGGAAAGGTGCCTTGGGAAGAAAGCAGATGGGTGACCACCTGTTTTCCATTTCCTCTGAGGTCAGAGTGAGAGGAAGTGGCGTTGAGATGCAGCTAGAGGGATGACAGGTAGACATGAAGAAGAAGCTGGCTATGATGTGTGAAATCCTGGCATGGGTTACTGTGAAGCAGAGCTGTAACAAGGGTAGGGTAACTGGAACTTTGTCCAGGACATCAAAATTTAGACGGTGCCAACAACACCAGCCCTGGGCATGCTTCCTTCCCCCACCCTCAGTGGCCACATCCCAGGTGAGCTCTCCCTTCCCTTTGCAGTCCACCCCCTTTATCCAGACTGAAAAATTCCCAATTAAGATTCTGCTGTGAAGAAGGAAAATTATAGAATATTTCTCTGGTGTTTAGGGAGAATAGGGTTTGCCCTTTCTCCTGAAACTATTTTAGGTGAAGACTTCTTAAAGTTGTCAGGAAAGACAAGGTGACCTGGAGAGCACTGATAAAGATTTTGTCAGGGAGAAGCCTTTGCAATTGTAAGGAGTAGACTCTGTTGATCTCAGTAAAGGAGCACAATAGGAAAACTTTCTTAAGATTTACCAGGGGAACCTTTCAGACTTTATAAAAAGCAGTGTTTATGGAAAAAGTTGGGCCTCTGGTGAGAAAAGAGAAAGATGAGTGGGGAGCTGGTGAAACTATCTTAGAGAGACAGAAGATATATAGACCAGGCAGTTCAGTAGGAGAAGAGGAAAAAGGAAAGAATGGTATAACTGGATCCAAAGGTAGGCCATAGAAAAAGAAGGTGTATCCTTAAACCCTATGTGCAAAAATAAGGAACCTTTTTTGAGAGCCATTGAGCCCCCAAAATAAATCAACTAAGAGGTAAGTAGATGGTACAGTGAATAGAGCACTGACCCTGGAGTCAGGAGGACCTGGGTTCAAATTCAACCTCAGGCATTTACTAGCTATGTGATTATGGGCAAGTCATTTAACCCCAATTGCCTCCAAAACATATTTTTTAAATCAACTGAAACTCATATATATTTTAAAACCACTTGAATTTTGATTGTTTTTTTAAAATGAGACATTCTAGGCATCTACTGCTTTTTTAACTTAAGAAAACCAAACATAAAACTCAGTTCAGCAAATAAAGCCTATATGAATAATAATTTTTTCAAAAGTTTGGTTCTTTAGCTGGTTAATAGAGAAACAAAAAGTAGAAAAAGGGAAAGAAGAATGAAGGGAAGGGTAGATTTAGAGATTTAGAGATGAAAAGGAGCTGAAAGGTTATCTAGTCCAGGGCTTCTTAAACTTTTTCCACTTGCAACCTTGAGAAATTTTTGTGACCTCAGATATATAGATATATAAAATAGGTATGCTAATCAAACATATACTAATTATAAATCATAATTTTGCTATTCCCACATTCAGTTATGCAACCCCATATGGGGTCTTGATCCACAATTTAAAAAGTTTTAATTTAATCCAGCACCCTTTTTTACAGATGGGAAAACTGAAACAGATTTAAACTGATTTTCCCAAGGTACACAGATAGTAAATGATAGATGAGTATTTGAAGCCAGGTCCACTGATTCCTGTTCCAACATTCTTCTTAATGTACCACACTGTCTTCCAGAGAAAGAGACAGAACTTTCCACTTTTGGAAGGGATTGTTAGTCTTGGCTGACACTGAAATGGGTTAGTTTTTATCATAGCCCTGTGTCTACAGGATAGGAAGACAAGAAGGATCTGTGATTTTATCAGTTTAAAGAACTCCCACTGTAAGGAATCTCTTCACCAACAGCAGCCTGCAACTCCCTGTTGCTTAGCAGATAAATCCAAGACAGGTATAATGAGACAGATATAAAAAATAAATAATTTGCTCAGGTTCACACTTAGTAGCTGAGTGTCAAAGGGGAATTTGACCCAAGGCCTTCTTGGCATTAAGGCCAGAACTACCTCTGTAAGCACACAATAGGCTCTAAATAAATTTGGAGCACAGTGCTAGGCATGATGTAGACAATAAATGCTTCATATAATGCTGAACATCCAGTAGGTGCTGATTAAATGACTGTTACATTGCTGAGGACATAGCAAGAGCTCAAGTGTTTACACAAAATGGATCTTAAGATGTTTAGCACAGGGACACAACAAACTCTTATCATTATTTGTTCTCTTCGAAGAGGGAGTTTGGTGGATCAGATCAGAGAGGGATGTAATAGTAAGATGTGGACGTAGGCTTCACTCCATCAACCAACAATGAACAAGTAATTATTAAGTGCCTACTATTTATTAAGAGCCTCCTACTCACCACGCACAGAGCTAGATGCTAGGAATACAAATTACAAAAAATAAAACAAACCTTATTCTCAAGGTAGTGAGATATTAACTGAGGAGACCCCACTGACATAGCTAAGTGTGTGCAGAATAAATAACAGAGTATACCAGAAGTCATAGTGCAGTTTTAAACTATTAATGGCTTCAAGCTAATAGGTATTTTAAAAATTGCACTAAGATTTTTGAAATGCTCTGTACAAACAAACAGAGATAAGTATGAATGCAAGTTATCCTGGGAGGAGGTTAGGAAAGGCTTTATTTAGAAGGTGGTACTTTAAACATTTAAGCTGAGTCTTTTTATTTAAAAAAAATTATTAACTGAAGGAGAAGAGAGGAGATGAGAAAAGTCTCAAGGATGAGTAGTCCTTGGTTGTTGAGAGACAATATGGTGTTTCTGGATCAAAAGCCCAATGATTCAAGTTCTCTAGAGTAATTAGGTGGCACTGGCCCTAGAGTCAGAAGACCTGAATTCAAATCCAACCACACTTAATAACTGTATATACGACCCCCCGGGGCAAGTCATTTGACCTCTGCCTCCCTCAGTTTTGTCAGTTGTAAAATGGGGATGATAATAATATTTCCCTCCTAGGATTGTTATCAGGCTCAATAAAACAAATTATCATCAATGAGATAATACTTTTAAAGTTTTTAGCACACAGTAAGTGCTTAATAAATGCTTTTCATCTGTCTCCTCCCCTGTTTACCACCTCATCATAACCCAAGGGACCTTGAATAAGCCCCTCATCCCAATTTTAAGTTACCATTGCCACCTCATTTGGATAATCAATGTGAAATCCATATGCATCTGTTTCTATCCACACAATGTCAAGAAACTTAGAGGATAACCTCCACTGTGTCAAACAGGTCCCATGGGGATTTTATAAGTCACTATGGGACATGTTCAAAAGTCTTGTTGGATGGGATGGAAAGGCAGGAATGGGTTACCATTTTTATCATTGATGGGAGTTTAAAAGACTGTAGATTCAGAAGGTACTTCTGAAGTCATTTAGTCCAATAGCCTCATTTTATAGATGAGGAAACTTGAGTCACAGAAATATTGAGTGACTTGCCCAGTTCAAAAGGGTCTGAGGCAGGTATCAAATCCAGGTTTTCTTCATTTCAAGGCCAGTGCTTCACCTTGCCCCATCAATGTGAAAAACTCACACTGATCCAACAAAGTATAGCATAGGATAGGAATAATTATTCATAATTAATAATCAATTATCAGCCTTCCTCAGAAAGCTGCTGAAGATATAGTTACAGAGATGTCCAAGGAGCTTTACCTGTACATTTTCAGTGCTGGGGGGGAGGGACGGGTAATTGTGGGGGAAGCAAGTAGGGACTGGGATAAGCCTTTGGAAAAGGCTAAGAATGGACGCCTTAAATCTGAAGTGAGGATGCTGTGTCAGGGACAATGTGGGAGGGCTTAGGAATCAGGATCATGTATTTACACATCTTGATTGTGACCACAAAGAGTTTGAAAGTGGCCTGTCCTAGGCTGACCCACAGGGAGAACTAGACACACACACCCTGCCCCCCATGCCTTTCCAAGCATGCCCCCTCCCCAGGCTCAACTTCTCTGCTGGATTCTAGATGCCCATCAGGAGCGCCATGCACTGCCCAGAGCGGGCCGAGTGCCCCTCCCCATTTGTCTGTCAGGCTTTGCATTTGGTTTCCAGCTTTGCCCCCCGACAACATGCACCAATCCTTCTTCATGTCGGCCTTGCCAGCTCACCCGGGTCGTTCTTTGTCCACATGCTGGGAGCAACACTGCAAACTCCTGCCGGGAATAGCAAGTGTCAATGCAGCATCAGTGACCAAATGGACCATTGAGGAGGTACGAGGGCACTCCTTGGGTCTGGGGAGAAGAAGCCTCCTCCCCCCTTGCCTCCACATCCCTAATCAAAGGACTTGGCAGAGGTGTCCTGGATGCCCTCTTCCAACTTGAAGTCTTCCCTACCTGAGCCTGGCACAGCCTAGTTGTGACAAGTCATAAATACAGAATTACCCAGCCCGTATTCTGATTCTGAATTCAAATGCTTTTCTCTGATGGTGTGGCTCAGTTTTCTGTCCTTTGGAAAGCCCCACTGGGGGATTTTTAATGGGGAAGAAGAAGAGGAGCTTCCAGTCCAGCCCAACAAAGGTTGGGAATTTTCCCATTAGGGACACAAAGGTCCCACCTCCACCCAACTTGCCATAGCAATCACCAAATACAGCATTCCAAGATCTTGCTTGGAATTAGCTTAACCTGGTAGATTTGGGCACAGGAAACCTCTGCATGCCTCATGGGAAGCCAGGAGGCATTTCTAGCCTGTTTGTTCTGCCTTCTCACTTCCCATCTCTCCCTCTCCCTTCTGCTTCCTTCCCTCCCCTTTTATCAATATCTCCTTCCTTGGTTTCTAAGGTCTTCAGCTTTGTCCAGATTCTGACGGGCTGTGATGAACAAGCTAAACTCTTCAGAGATGAGGTAAGGAAAGCCGGTCAAAGCAGTGGGGAGGCAACTGGTAAAGCCAGAGGGGTCAGGGAGGACAGGTGTACATGCTAGCTACTGCCAAGAGCAGTCTCTGGTTTGGAAGCCAGATCGCAAAGAATCTCATCCCACCAAAGGTCCCCACGACCCTCAGTTTCTACATTTTAATAACAACCTATATCCTGAGGAACACTATGGCATGGGCTGTAAAGGGGGATGGTAAAATCCTCAGACACAGCAATGGTCTCTCCGTGCTAGCTAGAAGGACAATAGTGAATACTCATGAAGCTAATTCAGATTCTCTTTATTCTCCTAAGCATGTGTTTATTTGCATTAACTACCTATTAGTCTGAAATGCCAGTCAGTATAAATGTTTTTAGAATTTCATAGCATATCTAAACATGACATTTAAAATCAAGAGTCAGGGCCTTATTTGAGCTAATAAATGGTTATCCCTTAAAATAGAAGTAGAAAACAATCTCTAATTCCTGACTATTAATTCATATTCTAAGGATTGCAAAGGACCTCAGGGGCCATCTAGTGTAGAAGCCCTGTTGACTCTTGCTTGTATACCTCCAGTGATGGGACTTTCATTATCTCATAAGATAATCCATTTTGTTGTTAAACTGCTCTCACTCTTTTGGAAGGCTCTTAGGTTGAGATTAAATTTGTATCTTTATAACTTTAGCTCATTGTTCCAAGGTTTACTTCTGGATGAACACAGACTAAACATGCTTCAACTTACACATTGACAATCCTTCAAATATTTGAAGATAATTATCTTGTCTCCCCTAAATCTTCTTTTCACCAAGCTGTACATAATAAGCTCTTCAACTTTTCCTACTATAGCATAGTTTTTAGGTTTCTCATCATCCAGGTCTCATTCCTGTGGTTGCCCCCTAATTTGTCAATGTCCTTCCTAAAGAATAAGTCCCAAAACTGACAACAGAACTGAACATACTATATATTTTAGATGTGGTCTGACCAGTGTAGAGTTATAATGGGATTATTACTTCCTTTATTCTGGGCAATGGACTTTTACCCAGTGCAGCCCAATTATTATCTTTTTTTTTTCCTCTTTTTTTTTTTTTTTAGCAGCTGCATCACATTGTTGCTTTATGTTGGACTTGTGCTCCATATTAAAAAACTCCCAGGTCTTTTTCACCTGAGCTGTTGTCATGGACCTAGGACCATCCCCAATCGAATTCCTCTACTTAGACTATTAGTTAGAATGAATTAGATTTTGTTCATTTCCTGTGATTGTTTTGAATCTGTTTCTATCATAATGGTCTTAGCTATCCATCAGCAGATTTGATAAGAAAATTTTCCATGTCTTCATTGGTAAATATATGGAACATGATTAGACCAAGGATAGAAGCCCTGCTGGCAACTATTCTCTAGAGAATAGTAATTATTTAACTAATTAGTCATTAATCTGCATACTTTGGGTACACTTATTCAATCCATTTTATAGTATTATCATCCATATTCTTATTTCACCATCTTATCCTTGAAGATATCATAGGAGAATCTACTAAGTGCTTTTCTAAGTATCAACACATGTGATGCCTACAACTTTCCTCTGATCTACTCCCAAAGGAAAGCTCTCCCCCACAAAAGAGAAGAGGTTAGTTTAGCATGACTTATTTAGAGCGCACTAATGTTAGCTCCTGGTGTTCACTGAATTTTTTTCTAAATATTTACAAACTATCTGGTTGGTGTTCCATTTTTTAATTTTGCTATTTAATGATACCTGGCTGGCTAGTTGCTCTGTAGTTCCTAGGATCCATCCTGTTCCTCTTTTAAAAACAGACATTTGCCAGTCTCATGTCTTCCAGAGCTCCTTCTAGCCTCCACAATTTCTCAAAGATTATTGGCAATAGTTGCAAGATTATATCAGAAGTAGCCTGGGGTGTGATTCATCTGAGCCTGGAGACCTGACCTAAATAGTAAAGGGAGTAGGTACTCTCTTATTATCTGTTCAGTCAATCAATAAATCATTTATTAAGTGCTTTGTATGTGCCAGGCAGCTAGGATTATAAAGAGGTAAAAGACTGTCCCTGCCCTCGAGGAGCTGATAATCTAATATTCAATTGTTTTTGATGTCATGAAATTTCTCCTTGACTTTGTCTTGCCCTTTCCAATTTGAAGACCATTCTCATTGCTAGAGATAATAAGAGCAAAGAAGGAGCTGCCTACTCCATTCTTTTCTCTGTCATAAGTTAAAATAGTAAATGTCTCCCAGTGAGACTTTTCCCTTTCTACTTCTATCTAAACATGGCTTTAAAAATTCCTTCTCTTATTCTTAGTATTTTTTTCAAATATCAGCCCACTTTAGACTTTCTAATACTTTTCTTACACACAATGGCTCACTCTATTGTACAGGACTTGTCATTAATTATGAGATACTTCTTCCATCTTCTATGTACATCCTTTTAACATTAATTCAGCAGAGTTCCCTATGTTGGTTTCTTTGTCTTCCACTTTACAACTATTTACCACTGTAAGATCAAATTTTTCACTTTTAGAGACTCCTATAAGCTCTATTCCCTTTTAAAGTCTCAGGCCAAGTTTGCAGAGGATGGTCACTGTATCTCTGTGGTTGCATGGTGGGAAAGGGGGAAGGAGTGAGGAGAGATGGTAGCACTTCATTTATTTTCATTTGGGGCATTCTCACCAGGAGCATGCCCCATTATATCATGGTTTCAACCTTTTAGCCCTGGGATCTTGTCTCTGTTTTTTTTCTGAACGTTTAAAATTCAGATTTCTTATGTTTACTTGGTTACATCTCTGGATCTAGTGCTCACTATTACCCTGCTAAGATGTGATCATTGTTCCCTACTGGGAAGATTAGTCTCATTACTTTTAGGAATTAATTCAGTAACAAATCAGTTGTCATTAGTTTAGCACCTACTAATGTGTGGAACCTACAGACTCTAGCACTTGGGGGAGATGCAGACTGTGCTTAAAATCCCTGGAGTTTATTGAAATAGGAGACAGGGAAATGATGATTGAGAAAGATGAAAATTTTTGTAACACCTCAAGAGGAAGAGAGGAGTTTAGCTCTGTGAACAATGGGAATCATATCTCGGCAACTTGGCTGTGATCTATAGGGAGAAAGATTTGGGAGGAATAAAGGGATCTAAAAAAAAGTCTCTGTGCTATTAATAGAAAGGAGGGAAGGAAGGAAATAGAAAGGAAGGAGGGAAGGAGGGAAGAAGAGAAGGAAGAAGGAAGGAAAGAAGAAAAAAGAAAGGAAAGAGGGAGGAAAGAAAGGAAAGAAAGAAAAGGAAGGAGGGAGAGAGGGAAGAAAAAAGGAAGGAAGAAGTGAAAGAAGGAAAAAACAGAAGGAAAAGGAGAAAGAAAAAAAAACAGAAAGAAAAAGAAAGATATGAACAATCCAAGCTTTCAAGCACAATTTCATTTCCTAATAATCTTATCACTAGATCAGGAAACTCCTTTAATTAACCCCCTTTGCAAAATATATCCCAAACCAGTTAGTTTAGAAGTGATCTATGAAGTACAATTTAATATTACATTTAATAATTAATACTATTAAATGCTATTTAAACATTTCTTGTTTAATAAGCTATTAGATACTACTTAGTATTCCTCCTTAATAATTAATATTATTAAGGCTTTTAAATAATATTTAATATTCCTACTTAATAAGCTATTAGATATGATTTATTGTTGTAATTTAATAACTAATACTATTAAAGATATTAGATACTATTAAACATTCCTATTTAATAACTAATACTATTTAAACTATTAAAGCTTAAAGACATTTGGGCTATCCTATATCTGTAACTAAGGTCATTCTCAGAATTAAGAGGACCAGCAAGAAAAGCATTTAGGGAGAGGCTATTTGAACAAATTAAGCAGTGCTGTGTTGCAAACAGAATTTTTGAAGCAGAAAAAACTTCTCAGTTTTTACACTGAATTTAGAAAACAAACTAATGAGACCTGTAAACCAAAGCATTACTGAAGCATTACTGTTTTAGATGAAGGAAACCCTGCTCCTAAGCCTTACTAGGCAAATGGGACAATCATTTCTTCCTTGAATACTGGGTAGCATCATATTTTTTCTGGTTGCCTGTCTGAAGATCTGTGTGCCAAGAATGACAATTACCCCTGTCCCTGAAGCTTTCCAGTCGGTGACAGCAGCACCTAGCTAGCCCAGCACTTTCTGTACTGCTTTCCAGACTGGGTGTGAGCATCCAGGTTGTAAGCAACCAAAGATAGCAAGGTGGAAATTGTGTGCACAGATTGGAGAAGGGCTTACCCTTTGAGGCTGATGTCACAGAAGACACATTTCCCTGCCCACAGGGAGACTATGTCAGAGATAGATTCTTTCCTCTTGGGAGAGGCTGACATTACCTTCTGGGGTTGTTGACTTCTTGAGGGCCTAGAAAAGACCCATGTCTGAAGGATGCTTGCTTTCCCCCAGCTAAGCCCAAATTGCGACATGGGGCCTCATGATCCCAGAACCCCCCAAGGAGGAATAAAAAGAAGGAAGTGTTATTCTCCTGAATTTTCCATGATAAACAATGAGACCCTTAAATCCAAACAATCTCCCCCCATTCAAGGAGCCCTTTGTTCTTAGCCATCCTGCCCCTCTAAGAAGGGAAGCTCATGGAGTCTGGGGTGAGATTAGGGGAGACTGATCATTATTTAACAGCTCCTTTGATAATCTCTCCACATAGCTCCCAGGACTTTCATAAGATCATAGCTTTAGAGCTGGAAATGACCCTAGTACTCATCCAGGCCAATCCTTTTTTCTTCCCATAACCCTCACCACAATCTCACATCCAGAAGCTCCCCTGAGTCACAAACAACCCTTCTGGCTTTTACTTGTCTATCCTTAAGATCTAGCTCCCCACCATTTCTCCCTCAGTGTCAATCATTCCTGTTCCAATTCTGTCACTTAGTCAATAACTACCAAGCTATATAAGCAAAGAGATCAAGGCAGTCAGTTCCCTGATCCATTCAATGAGATTATCAGGAAGTAATGTTATGCTTAGAAACTTGGATTGTTCATTCCTTTCAGCAAGCCCTGATTTTCCATTGCTCAAACTTCTTCCTCATTAGGAAGTTTTTGGTGACTGTTCCTAAGGATGAAAAAAAATCTTAGGTTTATTGTAATCTTTTTTTAAACTACAGAATCTAATGTTCCAACCTTAGATATTTTTATGGAACCTAAAGACATTTTGTACTTAAAATCATCAGTGCCTATGCAAATGTCTATGTGTTAATACAGAGAAGCCACTACATCTTTCTTTCCTTCTCTGTCCCTATCTCTTGGGCCCTCTTCCTTTATTCCTCCCCCCCCCTTATTCTTCCTTTATTCTCCTTTTCCCTTGTCTCTTCTCCTTTTTCTCTTTCCCTTCTTCTGTCTTCTCCTTTCCCTTTTCTTTCTCTTTCCTTCTTGTCCTTTTCAAATCTCTTTTCTTTTCCTCTTTCTTTCCTTTATTCCTTCTTTTCTCTCTTTCACAATCCTCCCTTTCTCCTTTCCCTTCTCTTTCTTTTCTCCCTTCTTGTCCTTTTCTTCTCTCTTCTCTTTTCTCTTCCTCCCTTATTCCTCCTTTTCTCTTTTTCACAATCCCCCTTTCTCCTCTTCCCTTTCTCTCTTCTCTTCTTGTCCTTTTCAAATCTCTTCTCTTTTCTTCTCTTCCTTGTTCTTCCTTTTCTCTCCTTCATGATTCACCTTTCCTCCTTTTCCTTCTCTCTTCTTCTTTCCCTTCTACCTTTTTCCCCCTTCCTCCATCCCTTCCCTCTTTGTCTTCCTTTTTTATTCTCTTTCCTGCTTACCCTTTTCCTTCCTTCCCTCTTCACCACCTTTTCCCTTCCCCATCTTCCCCACCTCAGAAGATTGATGGCGAGGCCTTCCTTTTGCTGACACAGGCGGACATCGTGAAGATTATGTGCATCAAGCTGGGCCCAGCCCTGAAGATCTATAATGCCATTCTCATGTTCAGAAATGCCGATGATACCTTAAAGTGACTGTTACCCTGGGCTAGGACTCCTAATTCTCGGGGTCCTCCTCCTCCTACTAACATCTCCTTCTGGCCCCAGCTCCCCAAAACTACATCCCCATCCTCTCTCTGTCTTGCCTCTCCCTGCTGGGAGTCTTGTCTTTTTCCATCCCAGGTTTGGTCTCCATGTTTCTGGGGTGGGTCCTTAGGAAGTGGGAATGGAGGGACTTGGGAGAAAGTGCAGTCCCCAACTCCACAAGCCGAGTTTTCTCCTAAGGTCCTAACAAAGGCAGAATATGGGCTGGAGATAGGCCTTCCTTCCAAGCTAGCCCAATATCTTGGTCCAGCTTTGGGCCCACACATTCTAAAATTGTGGGTGTTATTATTGGGTGCTGCGGGAGGGAGGGACAGGATTTCTCATGGGTGATCATCACTGGAGTGGCTGTAATCATGTGGTCCCTCAAATCTCCTCAATATTTCTCCTGGGGACATTATTTTTTTGGCAACTGGACTTTTTCAGAGCAGTCAAGAGCAACTTTTCAAAAGCTTTAAAAGCTTGGCCGAGTGGGAAGCATCCGAGAGGAAACATCTTCTTCTGACATAATTTTTCTGAAGTCTCACCCACTTTTCTCCCCCGTCAGATTTCCTGTTCTGTTCAGTTGGCCCACCCATTTACTACAATTTCCCCCAGCTCCTTTTGTGCCATGGGTGCCCCTGCCTGACTACAGGCCTGGCTCCCTGGTCCTGCCAGTAGAGCCCACCCAGGCCCGACCCACCTCCTTTTTCCCCCCTCTGATATTCTAATCCACAGGGAGACTGGTTGTTAGAGGATCTGTGGCAAGCCCCTCATTGCCTTCCTCCCCACTGCTGAGGAGGTCAGAATTTGAGCCAAGATGCCTTCTTTGAACATGCCTTGAGTGCCAGCCCTGGACTACATGATGTTCCAAACTCCAGTGCCAAGGTCCCAGCCCCAGGGTGTGGGAGACAGTCTAGGGTCTCTCAAGGCAAACAAAGGTCTGGATCATTTTTTAGCCCATTCCTTTGCTTTTCCAACATGCTCTCTTCTGGTTGGTTAAAGTCCCCACCCCCCACCCTCAAACAAGGGCCTTGGAAAGTGAGAGAGAGGTGGGCCTAGCTCCTGCAGGACAATCTCTGCCAAATGCCTGAGCAGCTCTGGGCCGGGGAAGGGTCAGGCTCCCATTCCTGTAGTCGCTGCCCACAGGATGGGGGTGGGCACCCTCATCATGGAACACCAGCAACCTGTCTTCATTGCTACATGTCTGCAATCCACTTTGGTGTGTGGGTCAAACTCATGCTCGGCTTCCCATGGAAATGTCGCATTTTGACTCTGAATATGTGGGGTCACTTCTGACCCGTCATTTACATGTTTGCTGCTTGCTCTTCATGAGAAATTTTTAAAAAGAAGAGATGATGGGGGTGGGGGGAGGCTGTGAGTGTGTGTGTATGGGGGTGCATGTAGGTGAACTTTTCTATCTTTTTTAATGAGTTCTCTGGCATCTGGCCCTTTCTCATGACTGTCCTTCCTCTCCACCACTGCCAAACAGTTTCCTACAAGGGAGGGGGGACTCCTGGGACCCTAGCCCACCTCTATTCAGGGGTGGGGGAGAGAGGACCAGAGAGAGACCCCTGGCCCTGAGCAGTCACTGCCAAACCTGCCCTGCAGCCCAAGCGGCACTGACCTATTCATGAGAAGGTGGACTGGGCTGGAATGGCGGGACTTCTTTGTTTCTAGCCTTACTGGTGAGTAGTTTTGAGAATGTGGGCAAGAAAGGCTCTTGATCCATATCCTTACCATGGGCCCTCCTAGTGCTTCCCTCTCTGAATCCTTCAGCAGCTGAGCTGTTTGCCAAGGAAAGCAGACGCCTGACCAGAGGAGCTCTGTTTCTCGCCTTGTGCTATGTGGGAAGGGCAGAGGGAGAACACCATTTCCCCCTTTTTCTGGGGGCCCACAGAGCCAGCCTCCAGGAAGAATGAAGGCAGTTTAAGCCCCAGTTTAAGCTGACCAGCTCTGCTCTGGCTCCTGGATCTGCTCAGGATCCTTAGCATGCTGAATATGGTGTTTTAGAGAGTAAAGCCTGGATGAAGTAGACCAGAGGAAGGTGGATGTGGTTGTCTTTATGTCGTGAGCATGTTGGGAGTGGAGAGGGGGGAGAGGGGAGATCATGTGAGTGTAAAGGAAGTAGATGAGTGGATGAAATTGTACATACTGTGAACATGGGAGAGAGGGGGATATGACTTGGGGGTGTAAAGTCTCTGTGTAAAGTCATACCTGTCTGCGTGGTATGAACACATTAGTGGGTGGGTGTGTATTATGTGGACAGAGAGGCATGTGAGTGCGTAAGGACCTGTGAGAGCAATATTATCTGTATATAATAAGGGTGTGAGAGATCTTTGTAGGAATATAAAGTATGTGTGATAAGGTTGACACAGGGTTGTCTGACTGTATGTAATGTGAAAGCTATGAGAAAGTATGTATTTGGAAACTGGATAGCAGAGGGGTAAGGAAGATGCTACGGAGGGGTACATGAGTATGAATTTTAGAGAGTTACATTGTGGGGGACATGTTGTGTCTGAGTATGCTGTGGAAGCAAGGTGTGAACACTGAGGAGCATGTGAGTATATGCATATTACCTGTGAAAGGCTATTGTGGTTAAGTGTGTGATATGAAAAAGATGCTGTGAGCATGTGGGGCTGGGGGATGTCTTCCAGTATAGGGAGCCCTGACCATAGGTGCTGACCTGAGAGGCCATTTACCCAGGACAAGGTCAGGACTTAAGGAGACAGTTAAGGGCTATTATTACAATTTGGATTTTTTTTCTTTCAAAACAAAACAAAGACAGACAAACCCAAAGCACTGCCCACTCCTGCCCCTTCACCCCACCAAGGTGGAACCCTGCTGGGGTTCACTTAAAGAAGGGGAAGCTTAAAAGAGAGGTCCTGTTTCCTCAGTCTGCAAGCTGCAGAGAGCCAAGCAGAAGTAGGACATTCTTAGAAATACATAGGGTGCAGGGTTGGGAATGGGACTTCTGGAGTCACAGAGGAACCTCTCTTGGGGAAGGGAGGAGGGATCCCTGTGCAAATGGAGCAGGTCCTAGGGAACTGTGGGAAAGGTATCTGTCAGAAGGATGAGAACTTGCTGTTGTCTTTGTCTATGGTGCTACAGCAACTACTGCTTATCCTGACCAGGGACTCTAAAGCCAAAGGCATTTTGGGATGGTGAGGAGGGGCTGGAAAAGCAGCTGCAATCACTTGCCCAGAGTGACTTGGGACTTATGGGACCTGGCCAGAGTCCCCTGCTTCTGGGGTCTCCTCTTTGGTGGTGAAGCTGCTCCCCAGTTGAAGAGGCAATTTGGTGCCTTGTTTGGGGAAGGTGTCTTGTTTTGTCAGTGTCCTGCCTGCCCTCCACCCTGACTTCTCTGAGTTCAGCTGTCACCCACACCCCCTTGCCTCTGCATTATCGCTCCAGAGAGACCTCAGAACCCAGCATTAGAAGGCGGGTGACTTGTTCCAAAAGGGCATGGCCTGCGAGCCCTTTGGGGTGCTGGGGCCATAGCACTGAGTTTTGTCAAGGCTACACGGTGCAAAGGGAGCAATCCTCCAATCCTGGCTCTTGGGCCCCACAGGATTGTTTCTAGTCACGCCTCTGTTAAATGAGAGAAATGCTCTTTCACCTCAAGGCAGAATGACTGGTGCTAGGTGGGCCCCTCCAGGACCCCTAGGTGAGGTGCTAAGCCAGTATTTGTTTCCATGGAGGGATGGATCTGCCAGCCAAGACTTGTATTGTTTGGTTGTGGGAAAAAAACAAAAAGCCAGGGACTCTCAGAGGAAGAGGCCCTAACCTCTCCAAACCTGGAAGCATCCATACTTTCTGCATCAATGTCAAGCACTTTGGAATGGAAGAAAAATCACACAAGGGGAGACAATTCAGCCATTGCCTTCTGGCCCTCCAGGATGAAATCCTTGCCCTTGGATGTGGGGGAGGCAATAGGGGACTCTTTCTGGCTAATTTCTTTTACCCCCTCATCACTTCTCCCCGCCCCCACCCTGCCAGCCCTGGATTTGAGAGGTGAGAGGCCCCTTCTGTTTAGGTTTGGCATTTGGGAGTGGGAGGATAACTGTGGTGACAACAACAAAGGAACCTTTTGCACTTTTGTTCTTTTGCACATTTTTTGGGCACGTTTTTGATATTTGCACCATTTTTGTGTTTTCATGAGGAAAATACTCTAGTTCAAGTAGATGCAGCTAATCTGGAGCTTTATGTCCCAAGTATACAGAGATTTAAGTTGGGGAAAAGTTACAACAAAGTGTGATGTGTTTTGTCAGTGTTTTGAAATTATCAGTAAATAAATGTGAACAGCTGAATCAAATGACACCTGGGCTTGATTCTCTCTGTTTAATTACACCCCAACTTGCTTCCCAATATTTATTCATACTTCACCTGATCCCCACAAGGTTTTGAGATAGTTTACATAAACCCAGTATAAGACAAAACAAAAATTTTCTAAATGAAAGAAGAGAGGTGGAGGGCAAAGAAATAGATGCTATAATAGTATCAAAGGGAATTTTCCTCAAAATGATAAGCAGCATCTATCTAAAACCATCAGCAAGTATTATTTGTAATTAAGAGATGCTGGATGCATTCCCAGTAAGATCAGGGTGAAACAAAAATGCCTGTTATCACCACCATTATTCAATATTGTACTAAAAATGTTGGCTTTAGCAATAAGAAAAGAAAAAGAAATTAAAGGAATTAGAATACGCAATGAAGAAATAAAACTTATTCAGCCATTCCCCAATTGATGGGCAATGTGATAAAGCAGATGGAGAGCTGGCCTTAGAGTCCAGAAGACACCAGCTCAAGTCTTATATTCTTTGCAGATGATATGATCAAATATTTACTTAGAGAATCCCAGAGAATCATCCAAAAACCTAACTTGAAACAGTTAACAGCTTTAACAAAGTTGCAGTATATAAAAGTAATCCACAAAAATTATCAGCATTTCTATATATTACTGACAAAGCCCATCAGCAAGAGATAGAAAGAGAAATTCTATTTAAAATAACTATAGACAAAATATTTGGGTTTCTACCTGCCAAGACAAACTAGGAACTTAATTTTCTAAGACTTTGAGAAGCTGAATGCCTTGCCTAGTCAGATAGCTATACAGGACTTGAGCTGGTGTCTTCTGGACTCTGAGGCTAGTTCTCCATCTGCTTTATCACATTGCCCATCAATTGGGGAATGGTTGAATAAGTTATGGCATATGAACGTAATGGAATATTATTGTTCTATAAGAAACAATCAGCAGGCTGATTACAAAAAGACCTGGAGAGACTTACATGAATTGATGCTAAGTGAAATGAATATAATCAAGAAAATGTTGTACACAGAAACAGCAAGATTATGTGATGACCAGCTGTGATGGACTTGGCTCTTTTCAACAATGAGATGATTCAGGCCAATTCCGATGATCTTGTGATGGAGAGAGCCATCCTTATCCAGAGAGAAGACTATGGGAACTGAATGTGGATCACAACATAATATTTTCACCTTTTTGTTTTTGTTTGTTTGTTTTTCTTTTTCTTTTTTTTTTTTTCCTTTTTTGGTCTGATTTTTCTTATGCAGCATGATCAATGTGGAAATATGTTTAGAAAAATTGCATATGTTTAACCTATATTAGATTACTTGCTATCTAGGGGAGGGGGGAAAGAGGGCGGAGGGAGAACAATTTGAAACACAAGGTTTAACAAGGGTGAATGTTAAAACTATCTTTGCATGTATTTTGAAAATAGAGTTATTATTAAAAAAAGAAATATTATCATATTACAAATTAGTCAGCCAATCAACAATCATTTATTAAGTGCTTACTATGTGCAGGATTTCATGACTTGGCTTCAATCTCTATTTACAATCTTATTATGTACTACTTAATAATTCAGCCAAATATTCAAATTTGAATACAGTGATCAATATTTTTATTTATGCCTATTTTTAATAACTTGAGATCATATATCTAAAGCTGGAAGAAACCCCAAAGGCCATCTAGTCCAACCTACTAATTTTACAGATAAGAAAACTTTGGCTTAAGGAACTTAATTGACTTGTCCAACATCACACAGATAGTGTCAGAGGCAGGATTTGAACATGAGTACTTTGTGTATAGAGTGGGAGAAACAAAAATTTTTGAGGCTGAACCAAAAAACTGAATGCAACATACTCTCCAGAAAAGGGGGAAAAAAGGGGGAAAAAAAGAGAAGCTTGACATATCACTGCTAATTACTGTCTGTGTAACTTTGGGCTAATTACTTCTAGGCCAGTTTCCTCCTCTGTGAAATGAGGGTCTTAGAGTAGATGATATTCAAGGTCCATTCTAGCTTTAAATAATAGGAGAGAGAGAACTCAGAAAGAAGCCAGGAGAAAAAGAGGTAACCACCTCAAATGTCCTAGAGAGGACTATCTTCCCCACCGGGAAATGTTTTCCTTATCTCTCCCTCCTGGCTTTACCAGTTTCTTTAAAGTCCCAGCTAAGATTCCATCTGACAAGAGCCTTTCCTGATTTTCCTTAATTCTTAATTTCGATCCCTCTGCTACTGATGACCATTTATTCTGTAGCTTTTTTATACACAGTTTACATGTTGTCTGCCCCAATAGATTATGAGCTCTTCTTTAGAAGGCAAGAACTGTTTTTGTCTTCTTTTATACCTTCAGCATTTAGCTACTGACTGGCACTTAGTAAGAACTTATTGACGCCTAAAAAGGCGCATGGATAGATAGGACAAGTAAATGGGACTGAAGAATTTTTTTTTTAAAAGATTGAGAAAAGCCAGTGCATCTTTATTGGCTATAGAACAAATGAAAAAATAAAATAAAATAAAATTCCCTTCTTTTTTTTTCTTTTTAACAGAAGAAAGGGATTTGGGGCATGAAATATTACATATGTTTTCAAACCCCCTTGATTAGTTTGAACTAATTTTTTCCTCCTTTTTTATTTCTTGTTAGAAGAGATGAGCTCCCTAGAAAGAAGGGACAATTTCGAAATGAAATTGATATCAAAAACAAAAAAAGAATAATTTTCTTTTAATGTTGAAGACAGAAGTGACAGATTTTTATTCTTTAAGAAATGGACCGACAAGAGTTAAGGTAGTAGTGAAATAATAGGGCCCCAACGCACATATCAGGGAGGTTAGGGTTGGATGGGGCAGTGACCTTACTGTCCTTGTGACTCTGGACTTCTTTAAACCTCAAATTTCTCACCTGTGAAATGGGGGAAATAATAGCATGTACTATTTTTACATTTACTATTTATTTACATTTACTATTATTACAGGGTTTGTTTTGAAAATATTTGTAAAGTAATTTGCAAACCTTGAAACCCATAAATGTTAGTTATTGTTGTTACTATGGGAGAGAAAGGAGATCCACCGTAAGATTTTGGAGCATTTTATAAGCTTTAATGATTATTAGCCCGTTCCCTCTCCCGTCTCGACTCACACCCTAGTCCGCGGATAGTGGTCTTTTTTTTTTTTTTAAACTTGGGAGTTTCCCCCCTTCTCTTTATTATAAAAAATAAATACACTGTGATTTTTCTTCCTTTTTATTAATGTGGCTGACGTTCTCGCTCCCCATGTACTGTTATTTTACATAAATAAAATTGGCGGGGAGGGAAGAACCAGGACAGAACCTCACAGAACAACACAGAAAACGCCCAACCACAAAGCTCCCTGGGGAAAAACTCTATGCAGGAGACAAGGCACGCGCAAAGCCCCGGCCCCACCCACTTCCGAGGACCTAGCCACTCGTGGAGGTTCTTCCTCGGAATGTGGGCCCCGCCTTTACCTCGCCCCCGGATCAAGGGCGTGCCCCTTCCCGTGACCCTGCCTCTCCCTATGACCTTGGTCTTCCTTTAACTATCCCTCCCCATCTGCCGGTCTCTTCCGGTGGCCCTGTCTTTTCTCTTTGACCTCTCCTTTCTTTAACGAAGTCTCCCTTTCTGCCCGCCTCTCTTCCCCGCCCTTTCCGGTGAACTCGCCTCTCTGTACTTCATCCCTGGTTATGTCCCCGCCTCACCTTTCTATGAGCTCTCTACGCCACTGAATTTGCCCTGCAGCAGGAGTGTATTGTCATTCCCCTTCCTATAACTCCTCCCCTTCCTGTGGTTTCCCCGCCCCCCTTCGTGATGCTTCTTCCTCTCTACCATCCCTCTTCCCCATCCCTTCAGTGACTACGCCAGTCCCTTTTCCAAGACACCCTCCCCCCCGCCCCCCCGCCCCCCCCCCCCCGCTGTGGAGGTCAGCCTAAGACCAACTTTCCTACAATTAAGCAAGTTCAGAGAATTTTATTTTCC
Organism: Myrmecobius fasciatus; assembly: GCA_023553655.1. Taxonomy (NCBI): domain Eukaryota; kingdom Metazoa; phylum Chordata; class Mammalia; order Dasyuromorphia; family Myrmecobiidae; genus Myrmecobius; species Myrmecobius fasciatus. Next base: position 120,054 of record JAJPUD010005234.1, on the reverse strand, counting down.
CCTCAAGATAACAAAAAGGAATAATTTTTAAAAGTGTTCCTCCATCTAGGCAAGGAAAGAGATCACAGAGTAGTACAAAGACAGGGAAACCAGAGAACAGAAATGCTAGAGAGGACTTGGGACCGTGGAGGGGTCTATATGCCCTCTGGGAATTAAAGATTCTTTTCTCCCCGAAAACAAAGGCAAAAAGGGAGAGGGTCTGAATGCAGTCTGTGTCCCCCAGTGATCGACTGATTACCTAATCAGGAAAATGTCCTCTGGGAAGATCTAGCCACATAGTTCCCTTATAAATCTAAGAGGCATCCTCTTCACCTGAATGACCAGAGTTCGATTTAGGGGACACTTTTATTTGTCTACATTTATGCAAAATTAATCAACTTTGATAGTTGGCTCCTTTGACGGTAACCACTACTCTCAGGTGGCTCATTTGCTACTCTATGTAACATAGACTGCCCCCCCCCAGATTGGGGGAAGTTAGTGGGACTTTTTCCCCAATCCTGGCCCCCACCACTATTTTTTTTTTCTTTTTGCTGAGGCAATTAAGATTAAGTGACTTGCCCAGGATCACACAGCTAATCTTGTCTGCATTAGTTTTGTTTGTACAAAAACCACTAAGCTGATACTTTATATTACCCACAAATGATGTTATAAATATCCAAATGTCCCTTGGCAGAAAAAAGATTCCCCATCCCTGAGCTAGACCAGGGAGGATGCTTCTGCAATTAAAATGCCTTGAGATTATTTAAAATTTTCTGTTCTTTACACTATAGGCCCTTGACCCTCAAAATCCCATAAATCAGGTATAGAGAGCCTTTGGGACCCTATTAGATGGAAATCCTTAATGTAATTGGTTTCTGACTTTTGCAGTATTGGCTCTATAATCTCTGTATGGGGAAGGGGATGAGTCTTACATCACAAGATTTGCAAAAAAACTATTTTTACCCCTGAGGCAATTGAGGTTAAGTGACTTGCCCAGGGTCACACAGCTAGGGAATGTTAAGTATCTGAGACCAGATTTGAACTCCTGACTTCAGGGCTGGTGCTCTATCCACTGCACCAACTAGCTGCCCCTAAAATAACTTTTTTTAAAGAGTCACTTTTTAATGAAACAATATCTTTAGATAGTTTTGAATAAATGTACTGTTCCCTTTTCAGTCAGTCTCTGAAATTATTAATTTCTTTTGAACATTACTAGTGGATGAGATTTTCTGGAGGGTCTCCCACAAACCCCAGATTGAGAATTCCTTAATATTATTTGTGTGATCATGAGCAAGCCACTTAACTTCTCTGATATTAGAGAATTGAGTTGGTTCACCAAACAGTCAAGATGGGAGAAAGAAGAGAGTATAAATGGGAAAGAACTAAGGAGATCACAATTGAAAGGCAAAAAGAATTTGTAATAGCAAAAGATTATAATGAAATAAAAGATTTCAGAGTCACAAACTTGGAAGTAGAATACTCCCACACGATAACAAGATCAAAGGTATGACTATCTCTGTGAGTAGCTTGGGTAGGGTAGAGGAGTATGTGAAAAAGGATTTAATTGACAACCCTGGAAGTTAGGGTGTTTGAGGAAGTATCAATTGATATCTAATGTTGAAGTCCCCAGTAGAGAGAGTTGGGGAGGAAAGACTGTGAGCCAGACACTGAACTCAGTGAAGAAGGAAAAAAAATCCTGAATTTCAGTAGACACCAGCTACCAGAATCTTAATTGGGTGAAAGATACCGATTGAATAAACCTCAGAAAAGAGGTTTCTGAATTATAGTGTTAGAAGGAGAGTCTAGAAATAGTGGGGAACAAGGAGTATTCTAACTCCCCCATCATGACCCACATGAGTTGGGTAATTAGTGAAAGTGTAACCAGTGCTAAACAGGTGACAAGTGACACTGGGTCATGGGGAGGGAGTCAGTTCTGAGGGAATGTAAGAAAATGGAAGGAGAAAGGAAAAGAGTTAAGTTGAAAACAAGCTTGTTACTTGTGGAACAGACTTTCCAGGAGCATAGAGGAAGGGTGGATTGCTTTTGAGTGACACATTGTGAGGTGAAGTCAGGTTGTGTGGGATGGGGAACAAGATTTGTATGATGATAGCCAAGGAGTTCAGAGTCACTGAGATAAGAAGGGTATCATAGCATTCCAGCAGTATGTTAATCATTGAGGAACAAATTCAGGCAATATCATTGTCCCTAAAAAACCAAACAACCACTGTTGGAAATGGAGCAGACCAGAGCATGAAGCAGAGGAGTGGAAAGACACAGTAGCAAAGAGGCTGGGCCTTGTCATAATATGGAGTTACAGACTGAGTTACCAATCCTCAAGTTAACCTGAGGTAACCTACAGGTGTATAACTGGAAGAGGTACTAGGGATGGTAACAAAGAACAAAAGGAGGTAGGAGAAGCAGTTAAAAAAAAAAAATATATATATATATATCTTTATATCAACCCACTGTAAGCAAGGTCTAGAATTTAGATCTGCAGAAACCAATCCTCTGTGTCTTGGACGACTCCACCACATGTAGGCAGAGCTACTATTTACCAATTCCTTCTTTCTACCTACCCTAGAAGTCACATTTACTCTTTATCAATGCTTGCCTTCTGGCAAACTGCTTTTAGGAGCAGGTTAGTTCATCCAAACAACAAGAAAAATGAATTTGACTTAAAGTGTCATCTTAATTTCCAAACTTCTTTCTCTAATATGTTTGTACTCTAGATGAATTATAAGATCCAGATTCATTTGGATTATTATTCTTCCTTGGGGAATTTATAAAATTAGTTTAAAATAAAAATCAGTATCAATAACATTTTTTCTCATTTGGTTCAAGTCCCTAGTCTGGAGTGAACTAGACCCTTCTGGGTCAAACTTCTGTTCCTTTATCTTTATAGACCACGGTTCATTTTCTTTTTGCCTTTCCCTTCATAAATAATTAAGTATACAACCAGAAACAGGATTAATCCTTTATCTAGCTAGCATTGATATTCTTTAAAACATAAGATATAAAAGTAACTTTAAAGAATAGAAAACCTTTGCAAGTAGTGACTCTCTGGAAGGGAGAAAGGAGAGAAGAGGGGAAAGTGTCACCATCATTCCTCCCAGCAGAATCTAGCAATCACAGTAATTCTTATCTTAGCCCTTGAGAGTGTCTCTATGGTGAACTTCTCACACCTTGCCCTCTCCTCACAATCCCCCACCATTGTTTTCTCCATTTCCTTTCAGGATAAAAGTAAAAAACCTAATCCACATTGCTTGATCTCATACAGTTGCTTGGTTTAAACCTCCTTGATTATCTTCATCCTCTATTCACTCAAAGTCAAGAGTACACTGTAGCAAGCCAAGAGGGTCTATTCTGATCTATAGAACATACAGATCCAGAGCAGCTAGGTGGTGCAGTGGATAGAGCACCAGCCCTGAAGTCAGGAGAACCTGAGTTCAAATCTGATCTCAGACACTTAACACTTCCTAACTGTGTGACCCTGGGCAAGTCACTTAACCCCCAATTGCCTCAGGAAAAAAAAAAAAAGGAAGAAGAACATATAGATCTATTGTCAGCATCTAATTTCTTCATATCACAGAGATACCAACAATTATGTTACTGGACAGTATAATATAAGAAGACCTCTACTTTTGCAAATAATGGATTCAGATGTAAATGAACATATTTTTAATGCCAAAAAACTTCATTCTCCATGATGCTGTTGATGTTTAGTACTTCAGTCATGTTTCACTCTTCATGACCTTGTATGGAGTTTTCTTGGCAAAGATACTGAAATGGTTATTCATTTCCTCTTCAATTAATTAGGGCATACAGAGGTTAAATAACTTGCTTAGGCTCAGGGAGTATTTGAGGCAGGATTTGAAAATAGATTTTCAGACTTAAAGTCCAGCACTCTAGCCACTGAGACACAGAGCCACAGAGCTGTCTCTAATGACATGTAGGTATTATTTTAAAAGATAAGCTTTATGTATTACAGGAAAGGTTTAAAGACTCCAATGGAAAGGAGAAAAGAAAAAACAGTTTCAAACTTGTCTCAATGCTGTTGGGAAGAAAAATAAAAGGAACAAAATTTTCCATGAGCTCTTCTAGGGTTTAAAATGAGAAACTCTTATAACCTAAGAAATAATCATAGCCTTAGACCAACAAGCCTTCCAAGGTGGTCTCTGAAAAGAGCATGGCTCACTTATTTGTTCTGCCTCTGAAGGGTCAAAAGAAAATGGAGGGGTTTTGTGTCTGGTTATTCTATTAATAATAACAATACTTCAGAGGTTGTGTGACAAAAGAAATAGAATTATGAATTTTGGAAGATTGAGCAAGAAGTCAAACTCTTACATGAAAGCTCCATTCAGTTCAATTCAACCAATATTTATTCAGCCAATTATGGTCAAGGTCCCTCTACTGGGTTTAGAAGACACAAGGGAAAAGAAAAAGTCCTTGCTCAGAAAAAGCTTGCTATTTGGGCACTTTTGATGGATCTGCTCAGTTACAATCAGACTTAAAGCTGCCAAGACATTGCTATCAGCGAAGTAATCTGGTTATAGTTCTTTGGTCCTCTGAACACCAAAAATACCCAGAACTGAAGCAAAATATGATGGATGGAAGAAGAGGAATGCTTCTGTTCCCATCGCTATAATCCACCAAAAATTCTGGAGGAGAAATTTTCAGAACTTCTTTGCTAGCTGAAACCAGTCAGCCTCCTTTAGTACCCATCAGGATTTCCTTTAGGGACTATTCCAGTTACCAGGGTATCCAGGAAGTGCCAGTAACATTATGTGCTGGTAATATTGTATGCTTAGCCCAGAAATCTGAGAACTGTTAGCATCATAGTGTTGTCTGCCAATTTTATGTTAAGTTAATTGATATTGTTAGCAATGGTTGAACATGAGAGAACATTGCTATTTTCCTTGGAAGAATTTTTAGAAATTAGACTTACTGTAACTTTTGTGTCAAAAGCTTCCTCCTGACATGAAAGACCTAAGTGTATTTCAGGGTATCTTTCATTTCTTTGTCTCATTACCCCCAACCACATGTCTGAGAACTTTAATAATTGGCCCTTTCCTACTCTCAGAGGTGTAATCATGCACTTCCCTTACAAGCAAACAAATTTATTTTGGAACTTAATGGAAAACAGTAGGTCTCAGGAAGACTTAAATATCCTTCCATAGTCTTTCAGGTGCTTGAAAAGAGACCATCAGCAATTGTTTTCCCTGCCTACCTCCTCATCCTTAATCTCAGGGAGTACCTGGCATCTACCTATTAGCCAAACAATAAATATTTAACTGCCTACTATGACAGTACCTGCCATCAAGAAACTTACAATCTAATGTTGTTGCTATTTGTTCTCCCTTCTAAAAGATGACCATGACCTCAAGGAGGTGATGCCATGACATGCAAGCAAATTGGATTTAAGTGAGGACGACTGGAAATGACTCTGGATGCACTGGGAGACCTAGGACTTTTTAAGCTAAAATCTTCAGAAGGTCTCAGTTTGACTGAGGCTATACACATTTAGTGATTAAGGCAAAGAATCTCCTCTTTTACTTAGTCCAAAAAAAAAAATCTAGATAAATAAACAAATCTTTTAAACAGAGGCCCTCAGGGCTTCTGACCAAAGCAGAAATTATTATTATTTATATTCAGTTTGAGTCAATCAATGATAATATATGGATGAATGGATGGATGTTGGATGTGTGTGTATATATACATAAGTGTGAATGTATATATACACATATACATGCATACATAAATTACCTACAAGATAAATAGAAAACAATTAAGAAAGAGAAGATACTAGAAGTAAGAGATATTGGAAAAGATTTCCTGTGGAAGAAAATATTTTAATTGGGGCTTAAAAGAAACCAGGAGGTAGGAATGTGGAAATGGCAATCCCAAGCATGTGGAAAAGTCAAAAAAAAAAAAAAAAATGTCCCAAATCCAGAGGTGGAGCATCTCGTTCATGGAACAACTAAGAAGCCAGTGCTGCTGAATTGAAGGGTATGAGGGGAGAAGAAGGTCTAAGAAGGCTGGAAAGGTAGGAGGGATCCAGGCTAAGAAGGACTTTTAACACAAGAAGATTTATGTTGGATCTTGGAAGTGATGAGGAGCCACTGAAGTTTATTGAAAGGCAGGAAGGAAAAGAGGGATGTGATTGAACCTGATAGGAACATTATTTTGTGGATGAATGGAGGATTGATCAGGATGAGGAGAAACTTGAAATAGGTAGACCCACTACCAGACTTTTACATGAATCTAGGTGTTGGGTGATGAATACCTCAGTGACATTATAGAGAAGAGAAGGAGACATATTTTAGAGAAGTTTCAAAGGTAAAATTGACAGATTTTAGCCACAGATTGGATATGGTGAGGGTGAGAGAGAGTGAAAAAGATGGTGTTAGGGAAGGAGTGTGGGGAATTTGCAGGGCAGGGCAAACGAAGGATGTAGGGGAAAAGTAACAAATGCAATGTTGGACATGCTAGTATAAAATGCAGGATATCCAGTTCAAGATACCAGAAAAAAAAAAAAAAAAGAAAAAAAAAAGGTTGGAAATGATAGATTGGAGGTTCAAAAAGACATTAGGGCAGGATAGGTAGATTTAAAAAACATTAGCATAAAGATGGTCATTAAATCCTTAGTAGCTGATGGGCTCATCAAATGAAATAGTATACAGAGGGAAGAGAAGAGGGTCCCTGCCAGAAACCTGAGGGACACCTAAAGTTAGAAGATGTGATCTGAAAGAGGATCCAACAAAAAAAAAAAAAAAAAGATTAAGAAGTAATGATCAGGTTGGTAGAAGGAAAACTGAGAGAGCAATGTTCTGAAGACCTTTGGAAAAGACAGTATTCAGAAGATGTTGATGAATTGTGTCAAAAACTGCAGAGTTCAAAAATGAGGATTAAGGAAAGGCTTTAGATTCAGCAATTAACAGTTGACTTTGGAACTGGATGATGGAATGGAATGATAAGATCAGAAGCTGGAGTTATCAGGAGTTAAAAGGAGAGTGAGAGAAAAGAAAATGGAGACATTGATTGTAGATGGCCTTTTCAAGGAGTTAACCAGGAAGAGAAGAAGAAAAATAGGACAATAATCCTATTGAAGGATCCTATTAAGGCAAAAGGAAACATGGGCATGTTTGTAGGCAGTAGGGAAGGAGGTAGACAGGAAAAGATTATAGAGGAGGGATAACAGAAGGAACAATCTGTGGGGGAAAAATGAGATGAAATGGAGTTCCTTGAACAAAGAGATTAGCCTTGGTTTAGGAGAAAGTCACTTTATCATGTAAGACAAGGGAGGGAGGAGTTAGTGGCAGAAGACATATGAGTGATATAAAATGAGGAAGAAAAAGGGAACTTGGGTAGCTAGTTGACGAAGTGGGTGGAGCACTAGCCGTAAAGTCAGGAGGACCTGAGTTCAAATTCAACCTCAGACATTTGACACTTCTTGGCTGTCTGACCCTGGGGAGACCACTCAACCCCAATTGCCTCAACAAAAAAAGAAAAAAAAAAGTGGTCTCAACTTTTTGTAACAATTTTGTAAAAAATTCTTCAATAAACAAATGGCCATAGGATATAAATGAATAGTTCTCAAAAGAATAATAATATATTCACAACTTTATGAATGAATATTCCAGATCACTAATAATAACAGAAATGCAAATGAAAACAATTTGAACTTTCACTTCACACCCTGCAAATTGTTAAAAATGACCAAAAAATAGCAATAGTTAATGTTTGATATATTGTAAAATGATAAGAACATTAACTTATTATTGGTGGAATTGTAAAATGGTATAATCATTTTTAGAAAGCAATTTAGAATTAGGCAAATAAAATTTTCAAACCCTTTAACCAGAGATTCTATTAATGTACTCATCTCCCAATGAAGTCATCAATGAGAAGAAAATCCCCATATATCCCCAAATATCTAACATTTATTTTTTGGAATAGTTAAGCAAAAGTTGGATGCTTTATTGTGAATATCATAGAAGGGATTCCTGTGGCAATATGGATTGAACTAGATAGCCTCAAAGATTTCTTCCAGCTCAGAGATTCTGGGATGCTGGAACTGTAGAAAAATTCATAAAGCCTGTTCTTTCAATACACCAAATGTTCAAAACAACTTTGTGGGTCACTCCCTCTAAATCATCACCTTTTATCCATTACTTCTTGTACATTTTTCCTTTTGCCTTCTGTTCTTCTGATTCTGCTTTTTTTTTTCCACTTTGCATCATTTCAAATGTTTTTATATTACTTTTATTTAGCTTTTGTAAGTGAATCCTAGTACTCAATTACATCAACATGCAAAAATGAATTTAGCCAGTTCCCCTATTGTTGAACATTAGGTTCCTTCCAGTTTTGTTTTGTTTTTAACTACGATACTGCTAGAACTATCTTTGAACAGATAGTTCTTTTATTCTTTTTCAGAACATTCTCAGGGTACATTCCTTGTGCATGATTAACACAAGGGTATAATTATTTTTGTTACTTGCAGAGTAGTTCCAGATTGCTCTCCAAAAAGATTCTATAAAGCTTAATTCCACCAACAATAGAGATAATACTTGCTCTATAGGCCAACCAGCATTAAGTTTTATACCTTTAAATTATTTTTTCTTAACTTAATGTGCACTTATTTGTAATTAGTGAGGTTAAACATTTTAAAAGGATTATTTACAATTTGTTTTCTTTGTTTAAAAACTATTCAATATTTCTTGATCATTCCAATAGACTTTGGGATAGAAAAGGCCATCTGCATCCAGAAAGCAAGCTATGGAGACAATGTGGATCAGAGTATATTATTTTCACCCTTTTGCTTTTTTGTTTACCTTTTTTCCTCTGGTTTTTCAATTTTGCTCTGATTCTTCTTTCACAACATGACTAATATGGAAATATGTTTTAAATGATTGTATAAAACAAATCCAATGCAGCCAAAATTAGAAGGGAAGCAGAAAACTGGTGAAATATTTTTACATCCAAGGTAAAGGCTCATTTCTAAAATATAGAGAACTGATTCAAATTCATAAGAATATAAGCCATTCTGCAATTGACAAATGGGCAAAGGATATGAACAGACAATTTTCAAATGAAAAAATTAAAGCCATTTCTCATCATGTGAAAAAATACATCACTGTTGATTGCAGAAATGAAAATTAAACAACTCTGAGGTGCCACTACACACCTCTCAGATTGGCTAAGATGAAAGAAAAAGATAATGATAAATATTGGAAGGGATATGGGAAAATTGGGACACTAACGCATTGTTGGTGCAGTTGTGAACTGATCCAACCATTCTGGAGAGCAATTTGGAACTATGCCCAAAGGGCTATCAAACTGTGCATACCCTTTGACCCAGCAGTGTTTCTTCTGGGTCTGTATCCCAAAGAGAACAAAAAAGAGAAAAGGACCCATATGTGCAAAAATGTTTGTGGCAGCCCTTTTTGTAGGGGCAAGAAACTGGAAACTGAATGGATGCCCATCAATTGGAGAATGGGTGAATAAATTATGGTATATGAATGTCATGGAATATTATTATTCTGTAAGAAACGACCAGCAGGATGATTTCAGAGAGGCCTGGAGAGACTTACATGAACTGATGCTGAGTGAAATGAGCAGAGCCAGGAGATCATTATACATGGCAACAAGAAGACTATATAATGATCAATTCTGAAGGACATGGTTCTCTTCAACAATGAGATGTTTCAAACCAGTTCCTATTGTTCAACTATGAAGAAAACCATATACACCCAGAGAGAGGCCTGTGGGAACTGATTATGGACCACAACATAGCATTTTAACACTTTCTGTTGATGTTTGCTTATATTTTATTTTCCTTCTTGGGTATTTTTTTTCTTTCTCTTTCTAGATCTGATTTTTCTTGTGCTGCAAGGTAACTATATAGATATGTATACATATATTGAATTTATCTATTTATTTATTTATTTTAAAAATTTTAACATGTATTGGACTATCTGCCGTGTAGGGAAGGGGATCCGGGAAAGGAAGGAAAAATTTGAAACAAAGTTTTGCAAAGCTCAATATAGAAAAATTACTCATATGTTAAGTAAATTAAAAACTTTAATTAAAAAATGGAAAATAAATAAATAATTTTTCCTTATAAAATAAAAAAAGAAGAGTTGTACATGTTTAATCTATATTGGATTACTTGTTGTCTAGGAAGGGGAGAGATGGGGAAGGAGGGAGAAAAATATAGAACACAAGGTTTTACAATATTAAAAACTATCTTTGTATTTTGAAAAATAAAAAGTTATTATTAAAAAAAGGAAAATGAAAGAAATGATCATCAGGATATTTCAGAAAAACCTGGAGAGACTTACATGAACTGATGACAAGTGAAGTGAGTAAAACCAAGAGATCATTGAACACAAGAAGATTATGTGATGTTCAACTCTGATGAACTTAGTTGTTTTCAACAATGAGGTAATTCAAGCCAATTCCAGTAGACTTGTAATAGAGAAAGCCATCTACATCCAGGAGGACTGTGGGGACTAAATATGAATCACAATATAGCATTTTCACTTTTTTGTTGTTTGCTATTTTTTTCTCATTTTTTCTTTTTGATCTGATTTTTCTTGTGCAACATGATTAATGTGGAAATATGTATAGAAGTATTTCACATGTTTAACCTATATTAGATTACATGCTGTCTAGGGGAAGGACAGAAGGGAGGGAGAAAAATTTAGAACACAAGGTTTAGCAAGGAGTAGATGTTAAAAACTATCTTTGCATGTATTTTGAAAATAAGAAGCTATTATTAAAAACATAAAATTTAAACAGGATGATAAAAATAAATAAATTTAAATCAGTTCATTTAAAAAAAGAAAAAGAAAAAAGAAACAATTCAAATATCATAGAGCTAGTCAGAATAACACAAGTGTTAGCAGCATTTACATTAAAGAATCAGAGGGCTTGGAATATAATATTCTGGAGGGTAAAGGAGCTATGATTGCAAGCAAGAATTACCTACCCACCAAAACTGAGTAAAATCCTCCAGGGGAAAAATGAATATTTAGTGAAGTAGAGGACTTTTAAGCATTCCTGATGAAAAGAACAAAACCGAATAAAAATTTGACTTTCAAATATAAAACCCTAAGAAAAATAAAAGGTAAATAAGAAAGAAGAATCTTAAGAGACTCAACATGGTTAATCTATTAAGATTCTTACATGGGAAGATGATACATGTAACTCCTAAGAACTTTCTTATTATTAGGGCAGTTAGAAGGAGTATACATAGGCAGAAGGCACAACTGTGAGTTGACTATAATGGGATGATGTCCAAAAAAATAAATTTAAGGAAGAGAAAGAGGAATGCACTGAGAGAAGGGGGAAGGAAGAGGGTAAAGTACCTAATTTTTTTTTTTTTAAATTTTTATTTTATTTGAATAACATATGTGTGGGTAATTCCTCAACAATAACCCTTACATAGTTTTCCGCCACAAATTTTTCCCCCCAACTCCCCACCCCTCCCCCTAGATGGCAGGATATCCACTACATGTTAATCATAAAGTACCTAATTTTAAAAAGCATAAAAGATGCCTTTTATGGAAGGCAGATGACTGGGGATGGCAGATAACACCTGAATCTTACTTTCATCAGAATTGGCTCAAAGGGAGAATAACAAACACTCAGTTAAGCACAGAAATCAATTTTGCCCTAGAGGGAGGTGGAAAGGGATAATAGAAGGGGAAGATTTGCTAGTAGAGAGGATGAATTAGGTGAATGGTAATCAGAAACAAAACACTTTTGAGAAGGGACATTATAAAAGGAGAGAGAGAGACCAAGATGAGGTCAAAATGGGTGTATAATGTAGACATAAAGAGTGATAACCATTAGCATATTAAGGGAGCATAGAATAGTTTACTTTTGGATCTATGGATAAGAAGAAATTTTATGACCAAACAAAAGAGATATAGAGCATTACAGGATGTAAAATGGGTAATTTTGATTACATTAAATTTAAAAGGGTTTGCTCAACAAAACCAATGCAGCTAAGATTAGAAGGAAAGCAAAACAATGGAGGAAATTTCTACAGTAATTTTCTCTGATAAAAGTTTCATGTCTCAAATATATAAAGACCTGAGTCAAATTTATAAGAATATGAGTTATTCCCAAATTGATAAATGGTCAAAGGTTATGAATAGGCAATTTTCAGAAGAAATCAAAGCTAATCAATAATCATATGAAAAAAAAGCTCTAAATCACTAATGATTAAAGAAATGTGAATTAAAGCAACTCTATGGTAGCACCTCACACCTATCAAATTGGCTAATATGACAGAAAAGCTAAATGATTAAAGTTGGAGGGAATATGAGAAAATTGGGACATAAATGCACTGCTAGTGGAATTATGAACTAATCCAACTGTTCTGGAGATCACTTTAGAATTATGCCCAAAGAGTTATCAAACTGTGCATCCCCTTTGAACCAGTAATATCATTACTAGGTTTATATCCTAAAGAGATTAAAAAAATTTTTCTAAAGGAAAGGATTTATATGTACAAAAATATTTATAGTTCTTTTTTGTGGTAGCAAAGAATTGGAAATTGAAGAGATATCCATCATTTGGGAATGAGTACTCATATATGATTGTGATGGAATATTATTGTGCTTTAAGAAATGACAAGCAGGATGCTCTCAGAAAAACCTAGTATGATCTATATGAATTTATACAAAGTAAAGTAAGCAGAACAGGGAGTATTGTAAATAATAAAAATATTGCATGATGATCAACTGTAAATAACTTAGCTATTCTTGGCAATTTAATAATCCAAGACAATTCCAAAGGACTTATGTTGAAAAATGCTATACACCATCAAAAAAAGAAGTGATGGAGTCTGAATAAAATCAAAGCAAACTTTTAAAAAAACTTTCTTTTGTTGTTATTGCTCTGTTTTCTTTCACAACATAGCTAATATGAAAATATTTTGCATGCCTGTGTATGTATAACCTATATCAAATTACTTGGCTTTTCAATGAGGGGAGACAGGAAGAAGGGAGGGAAGAATTTAGAACTCAAAAAAATTTTTTTAATGCAAATGTTATAAATTATTTTTAAATGTAATTGGGAAAAATAAAATAAAGAAAGCATATATTAAACTCCCCAAAAGTGGAAATAGAAATTAATGTGGAACATTCCTCAATTTCCTTGGACCAAGAATGAATGAAACAGTAGCATGAAGGGAAAAGAGGTAAAAAGAAATTCTTTATTTAAACCACTTTGAGGCATTTTCACCTTTGTTGTTACTGTTTAGTTGCTTGTTTTTTTTTTTTTTTTTCTCATTTCCTCCCCTTTTGCTCTGATTTTTCTTGCATAGCATGATAAATGTGGAAATACGTTTAGAAGACTTGCACATGTTTAACCCATATTGGATTACTTGCTGTCTGGGGGAAGAGGGAGGAAGAAAAATTTGGAACACAGGGTTTTGCAGGAGTGGATGCTGAAAACTCTTTGCATGTATTTTGAAAAATAAAAAGCTATCATCATAAAAAATAATTAAATAAACCTCTTTGAGGTAGTTATTCTCTGACAACTCCTTTCCTATCATTGTTTTGTTCCAAAGGAAATTCAAAGAAACATACCCCATCCCCTAATTAGAAGAAGAATGAGAATGTAAGTTAAGCAGAAGTCTAAGAGGACAATTGAAGGGTGGAGCTGAGAAAGATTGACTCTATCCACCCAAGGGAAAGAGGGCAGGGGGAGATCCAAGAGGAAGTAGTTAGCTTTTCTGCTAAACATAATAGTTCCAACTTCTAGCCATTGCTTTATTTGGACATATTGAGTTTGATACCTAAAAATAAATTGTTTAATCTGATTTGAGATCAAAGAGTCTTGAATCTGAAAGAGACTTTAGAAGTTATATAGTCCAAATCCTTCATTGTACAGATGGGAAAACTGAGGTACAGGAAAGGAAAGTAACTTGTCTAAAGTCACACAAATATAAAGAAACAGCTTATACTGACTCAAGTCCTTGAACTCTAGTGCTTTTCCACTGATAGGTTCTTAATAATAACAATAAGCATTTATATGGTGCTTTAAGGTTTATAAAATGCTTTACATATATTATCTTATTTTATCCTTACAACAGCCCTAAAAGGTAGGAAATATTATTATTATTCCCTTTTTATAGGTGATGAAACTGAGGCAGACAGTTTAAAAGACAGGGTCACACAGCTAGTGTCTGAGGCTGAATTTGGATTCAAGTTTTCCTGACTCCAAGTCCACCTAGCTTTGCCACTTAATTGCCTTCCATTTATTAGTTAGTTATGACAATAATACTCTGAATGATGGAAATGAAGTCACATATCTATCCTGAGGATATAGAATTGCCCACCCAACTTAGTAATAGAAGAAGAGCAGACTAGTGTGAAGAGAGAATTGAGAAAGAAACAGGTACAATGAAGAAAGATGACCTTGCTCACCTGTAGGAATCAACATAACATGCTAAAAACCCTCTTGATCAGGTCATAGTAAAATTGAGGGAACCACAATGACTCGTGACTCAATTCTAGATCTAATTCACTTCCCTTTCTATTCAATTATGCGTCTAGTCCTATTTCTGTCTTATGAGAAAATTTTATCCAATTATGGGAATTGTGTGAAAGCTTTATTGCATTGTTTAAACCTAGCTCTGCATAGCTAAGAAGCTAGCAGGTATACACTTTGCTTGTTACTTAGATACCCTTAACTACAGACCTAAGTTATGATCAGAAACTAGTCAGATCTGAAGATTGATGTATCTGAAAACTGGCCCCTTCCTAGTCAATCAGTTATTGTTTCCGTCTTCCTTTGCTGATTACTCTCCTCCCAACTTGAAAAGACTGTATTCTTTGCTGCAATTAGAAATCAAATCACCTAATTTTGTATCTATCCTGTTAATTGTTTTCTTCTATTACAAAAAAAAAAAAAAAAAAAAAAGACATTTAATGTCTCCCCCTGCATTCAGGGTCCAGTTCGAAGCTGAGGAGACCTGGTCCCGATTTGTTATGTAATTGGCAAGCTTTTGTTATTGTATAGTCATGTCTGACTCTTCATGACCCAATATGGGATTTTCTTAGCAAAATCACTGGAGGGGTTTGCCATTTTCTTCTCCAGAGGATTAAGGCAACAGAGGTTAAGTGATTTACTAATTTGTGTCTAGGGCCAGATTTCCTCACTCTAGGCCCAGCACTTTATCCAATGAGTCATGTAGCTGCCTCCATTGCTTACTAAATCAATGTGCTCAGAAGCCTAATCTCTGTTTTCTCAGTTATTTCAGATTTTACTCTTCACAGTTGCAGATGTGATGGAGAAAATTTAAGGCTTTTAAGATGGAGTGGATCTTTCCTTCTCACTTGATTTGTACCACAAACCTTATAAAGTGTTTATTTCTAGGGTATCTTATAAAGACTGCCCTCTGCTTTCCTAAAATGTCCAGCCAAACAGCTTGATCCATTCCTTAATTGTCAGATAAGAACATTTATACACACAAGAGTCCAAGAACGTTTTAGGCGCAAAATGAATAGTACCTACAATCTGTGCTGGATAGGAATAAAAAGGCATCAGGGTAAATATCCTGGGCTCCTCACCCACTTAGTAGTATAACTTCGGCCAATACTCTTGCCCTATGGGATATGGACAGTTATAATTCTCATCCACTCAAAAGCCATAGTTCACCTGTATATTCTCCTAAGGATAATAAGTCAGAAAATGTAATTGGTTCAAAGCAAAGACATTTCATGAAATAGTATGATAAGAAAAGTAGCAATAGAACATTTCCTCTACAAACCTCCAAAACCATAAACCAATACATATCCAATTAAGGAGAAGAATGAATATGTCTAGATGTAGATGCCTACACAAGTGAAAAGATGAAGACATCAGGCATATGTCTCCAGGACATACATGTAGACGAGCACACATTTAGGAGCTACATGTTACCAAGACATATGTATACATGGGCTATTCATAGCTCTGACTGTATGAGGACACTAATGTCTCTTGGTGATGTTAGCATACTAGTGTGTTTTCTCCCTGCTGGACTCCCTCAGCCCATTTGTTTTATGTTTTACCTATATTGTGTTTATTAATAGCTACAGTCTCTGCTTTTTTTCTAGGCAGAAGTTTTTATTGACTATTTATTTGTCATGAATTTTATTGCATCTTTGGACAGATGTGATAAAATTAATTTTTTAGATTGTGATCATTTAAAAAAATATTATTCATTTACTTATTTAAATATATATTTAAAAAAATTATTATTTTAAAAAAGTTTAAAAAATTATTTTCATTCAGACTATCTGTATGGCTAATTTTATTGTGCAACAGGTAAGTGGTGCAGTGGAGAGAATGCCAGGCCTGCATTCAGAAAAACTCATTTCTGTGTTCAAATCCAATCTCACACACTTGGGCAAGTCACTTGCTTCAATTTCCTTATCTATAAAATGAGCTGGAGAAGGAATCTTCCATCCCCTATCTTTGCCTAGAAAACTCCAAATGGGGTCAAGTTGGTCACAAATTAATAACAATAATTTTATTTGGCTAGTCTTGAGATTGATGCCAGGCCAGGCTCCACTGGGCACATAGTTGGGAAACTTCTCTCACTTTCCAACTTACAGCATCAGCTGGAAGCTGAGGCACTATCTTTTCCCCTAAGCAGAAGAATAGACTCTATCTATCTTTAAGCTTAGAAAATAGAGGCTTGAAACTAGGCATGGACCCACCTAACACCATATACCAAGGTAAGGTCAAAATGGATTCATGATCTAGACATAAAGAATGATATTATAAACAAATTAGAACAATGTAGGATAGTTTACCTCTCAGACCTGTGGAGGGGGAAGGAATTTGTGACCAAAGAAGAACTAGAGATCATCATTAATCACAAAATAGATAAGTTTGACTATATCAAGTTAAAAAATTTTTGTACAAACAAAATAAATGCAGACAAGATTAGAAGGGTAGCAATAAACTGGGAAAATATTTTTACATTCAAAGGTTCTGATAAAGGCCTCATTTCTAAAATATATAGAGAATTGACTCAAATATATAAGAATTCAAGCCATTCTCCAATTGATAAATGGTCAAAAGATATGAACAGACAATTTTCAGATGAAGAACTTGAAACTATTTTTAGTCACATGAAAAGGTGCTCCAAATCACTATTGATCAGAGAAATGCAAATTAAGACAACTCTGAGGTACCACTACACACCTGTCAGATTGGCTAAAATGACAGGAAATGATAATGATGAATGTTGGAGGGGATGTGGGAAAACTGGGACACTGATACATTGTTGGTGGAACTGTGAACAGATCCAACCATTCTGGAGAGCAATTTGGAACTATGCTCAAAAAGTTATCAAACTGTGCATACCCTTTGACCTAGCAGTGTTGCTACTGTGCTTATATCCCAAAGAGATCTTAAAGGAAGGAAAGGGACCCACATGTGCAGATATGTTTGTGGCAGCCCTTTTTGTAGTGGCTAGGAAACTGAATGGATGCCCATCAGTTGGAGAATGGCTGAATAAACTGTGGTATATGAATGTCATGGAATATTATTGTTCTGTAAGAAATGACCAGCAGGATGATTTCAGAGAGGCCTGGAGGGACTTGCATGAACTGATGCTGAGTGAAATCAGGAGAACCAGGGGAACATTATACACAGCAACAAGACTATATGATGATCAATTCTGATGGACATGGCTTTCTTCAACAATGATGTGATTCAAACCAGTTCCTATTGTTCAGCAATGAAGACAGTCATATACATCCAGAGAGAGGCCTGAGGGAACTGAGTGTGGACCACAACACAGCATTTTAACGCTTTCTGTGAATATTTCCATGCATTTTGTTTTCCTTCTTAGGTTGTTTTTTTTTCTTCTCTTTCTAGATCTGATGTTTCTTGTGCAGTAAGATAACTGTATAGATATGTATACAAATATTGGATTTGTCATATAATTTATCCTATTTAGCATGTATTAGATTACCTGTC
>JAJPUD010005234.1:80122-93038 GCA_023553655.1 Myrmecobius fasciatus | reverse complement strand
ACTTGCTCTCCAAAATTTCATAATTTGGTTCCTTGAACCTCAAACACATCATATGTGTTCTTTATGTATGTCCTCTATCACTGTCTTGGCAAAGGTACTGGAGTGCCATTTCCTTCCCCAGATTATTTTACAGATGAGGAAACTGAGGCACATGGGGTAAAATGACTTGTGTAAGATCACACAACTAGTTGAGTGTCTAAGGCTGGATTTGAACTCATGAAGATGAGAATTCCTGATTCCAAGCCCAGTCCTCTATCCACTGTACTGCCTAGCTGCCAGTCTGGCACATAGTAGGTACTTTAGAAACATGAGTTATTGTTATTGCTATTATTTTAAATTGTTATTACTTAATTTATTTTTTTAAATTTTGAGTTCTAAATTCTCTCCCTTCCCCACCTATTGTGAAGGCAGGAAACATGATATCTTTTGTACATGTGAAATCACACCAAACTTATTTTCATATTAGCCATGTTGCAAGAAAACAAAAGCAAGAAAAAAGAAGTAAAAAAAAAAAGCTTCACATTGCATTCAGATTCTATCAGTTCTCTCTGGAGGTAGATAGAATTTTCATCACAAGTCTTTCAGAATTGTCTTGGATTAATGTAAGAAAAGTTAAGTCATTCACAGTTGATCATCATACAATATTGCTGTTACTATGCACGATTTTCTCCTGGTTCTGCTCACTTCATTTTACATCAGTTCATATAAGACTTCTCAAGTTTTCTGAAACCAACCTGCTTGACATTTCTTGTAGCACAAGAGTATTGCATCACAATCATATATCACAGCTCATTTAGTATTCCCCAATTGATGAACATCCCCTCAATTTCCAATTTTTTCTACCACAAAAAAACTATTAGATTTATAAAGAATTCCTTCTTTTCATAGAAAATTCATAAAAGCCAGAGTCTTTTCTGCATGGTCAAAATGTTCATTGTTTGAGCTCTCCCTAAAACATGTATATAAAGCAATTGGGATCCCTTATAGATATGGGTCCTAGGAAAAGCTCATAGTGCTTTGAGGTACTCAAATATATATATATATAAATGTTCTCTGATAGGTTTTCATATTATCAGTGAGAGAGGACATACACAAAGAACACAAAAAGGTTTTAAGGTTCAGGCACCAAATGATGAAATTTTGGAGAACAAATGGCACCAGAACCTCATCACATATGATCAGAAATAAACAAAAGGCACACATGTAAGGAACCTATGTGGTCAGAGCAACTCATGCTTCCCCATGGAAACACGTCACCAAGGCAAATAGATATATATGTATAAATATAAGTATATATATTTACACAATGTAGCTCTCATTAGATTGTAAGCTCCTTCAAGGCAGGAACTGAGTTTTGCCTCTTTTTGTATTTCACAAACATGGGAGGTGCCTGGTATATAATAGATGTTTAATAAATGTTTATTGATCGATGACCAGAACGACTCTGTTATTGCAGAGCTGCAGATGTCCTCTGGTAAAGTAATTGTATTTCTCTCTACTGTTTATCACATCCACAGGACCTGATATGACTGCTTAGTGTCATATCTCCATGCTCTGTCTTATCATCTTTGCTGAATATATCTATTAGGCTCTAAGCAGCACTATTCTAATATCTATTGGGCTACAGCTGACTGTATGCTACTTTTCACTCACATCAGCAGTCTACTGATATACAGTGTCCAGAAAGTTTATTTCTGACAAGGGCTGGGTGATGTTCTTTTAGTAGTTATCCAACCAGGCAATGCTAGTAAAAATCTCCAGGTGAAAATTAAGACTTTCTTTTTAACTACTTTTTCCTGGTTTTCATTGCTGATCTTTGGTTATAGATAACTATCTGACTTGGGGTTAGAAAATGTCTTTAACTCTTGTTAAGTACAGGATTTTGAGTGTTAATGACCAAATCCCATTTCAGTAAGTGGACTGCTAATATATCAGGGTTCTGAGGGTAACTTGTGGGGGCCTATGCTCTTAACTCAGGCTCACAAGTCCCAACTGTATTTACTCAAATGGTGTAGAAAGAACTAGTTACAAAATACTTCCATCAACTTATGGGAGATACTCTCTTAAAAGTAAACCCAAAGAGACATCAGTGTCAAGAGGACCTGAGTTCAAATCCAGCCTCAGGCACTTAATACTCCCTAGCTGTGTGACCCTGGGCAAGTCACTTAACCCCAATTGCCTCAGGGGAAAAAAACAAAACAAAACAAGCATACCCAGAGTCTGAATTGGAAGGGAAGTACAGTGGTAGTAAGGCACCCGTTCATGTAGGAGACACAGAACTCAAGAGCTCAGAACCATGGGTCTCAGTGTGCTTTATCCAGAGTGTTTAAGCTGGCTGCTGCATGTCACTGTCAGTGATGGCTGAAGTGCTCCAGCAGCAAAGCAGACTTTACTTTTCCAAGATTTAGGTCTGGCTGGTGGATAAGCCCATCCACTACTGGGCTCTGTAGAGGAAGTCACAGCCACAACAGTCAGATGGTGAACAGCAGGCTGTTCTGCTCCTGAATAGTGGCCGCCAGACTGAGCCAGGCAGGTTGCTTAACTGCTGGACTCTCCACAGAGCAAGTGTCTGCAGAATTAGATTGTTAACCCCTTAAGGTCAGAGACTGTCTTTTGTATTCTCCAGTGCTAAACACAGGGACTGGCATAAAGAATGCTCTTAATGCATTTTTACTGATTGATTGTGAAGAAATCAATCGAATAGACTCCCTGGGTTCTATAGTCTCTTCCACCATCAACCTCTAATTTGGATGGATGATACTATACTCTATTGAACTGAAATGCTGTACTCTTTTAGCTGAAATGCTACAGACCTCTTTCAGTTAGGGAATAAGCCTAGAATTAAATGAAGTCTCTCCTCTTTGACTGTCTCAGAGCTTCAATTTCCATATATTTTGTCACTTGTAGGCAGCAGAAGGGCAAAAATGTAGTCTTTCTATATACCTTCCAGAATTAACTCTTCCTTCCCTCCCCACTTCCCAAGAAACCATTCCATTGCATTATTGCCTTAGGATGACCAGGTTCAATTCAGTCAGTTCCACCTCCCATCTTCCTTTGGGAGTTTTTCATAAATGAGTTGTTGTTGGAGTTCAGTCCTGTCCTAGTCTTCACAACTCCATTTAAGATTTTCTTGGCCAAGATTACTGGCCAAGATTACTCCTTCTCCATCTCATTTTACAGATGAGGAAACTGAGGCAAGTAGGGTTAAGTGATTTGCCCAAGATCGCCCAGTTAACAAGTATCTATGGTCAAATTTGACCTCAGACACAGTGCTCTCAGTCCACTGCACCTGCCCAGCAGTCCAGTGTGCAAGTAGCTTCCCACAAAGACAGGAATGTGGTGTGTATGCAGAGGCTCATTGTCTAGCTGACCTCTATTTATGTGGTTGAGTTATTCAAATCTCAAACTCTTTCTAAGACAGAAAATATCTATTTTGCATCTGAAAGCCCTTCTCTTTACATTCCAATGTTTCCATTTTAATTTCTCTGTTTCTGATTCTCTTCTCAAAGGGATATTTCTGTTCTATCTACAATAGATCCTTTCTTGTAGATTCGTGAATACACAACTAAAGGACCAACCAGAAGTTTAGGGAAGGACATAGGGAATATATAAAATATCCCTTTCCTTTTTTCTTTTGTATTATTCTGTTAAGCTCCTCTTTGAAAGGTGAAAATGCCAGCCCACAGATTTCTCATAATCACTTCTCTCCTTCTTTGCCCTCTAAGGATTTCTAGTTTCATCAGTTTCTCAGTCTCCCACAGCCTGACTCTGGAATCTCTATATGATAAATATTTCTTTGGAATTAATGCACTGGTGTTCACTGCAATTGGGATTACCTAGATAGGTGGGGAGGAGGACAGAATGAGATCAATTGAGTATTACTTGGGTACAATCCTGATTATATCCCCTTAATACTGTGGTTCCCAGACTTTTTGGCCTTGAGGAACTCTTAATACTCTTTTAAAATTTTCTTTATTAAAGCTTTTTATTTACAAACATATGTATGGGTAGTTCTTCAACATTGACCCTTACAAAACTTTCCATTACAAATTTTTCCCCCCTAGTCCCCACCCCTCCCCCAGGTGGCAGGATATCCACTACATGTTAATTATGTTAAAATACTTGACAAATCGAATATATGTATACATATTTCCACACTTATCTTGTTGTACAAGAAAAATCGTATCTACAAGAAAAAAAATCTGAGAAAGGAAACACAATGCAAGCAAACATCAATAGAGAGCATGAAAATGTTATGTTGTGGTCCACATTTCACATCTCTCTCTCTGGATGTATATATGGCTTTCTTCACTGAACAATTGGAACTGGTTTGGAACATTTCATTGTTGAAGAGAGCCATGTCCATCAAAATTGATCATCATATAGTATTGCTGTTGCTGTGTATAATGATCTCCTGGTTCTGCTCATTTCACTCAGCATCAGTCCATGCAAATCTCTCCAGGCCTCTCTGAAATCATCCTGCTGGTCGTTTCTTATAGAACAATAATATTCCATAACATTCATATACCATAATTTATTCAGCCATTCTCCAGTTGATGGGCATCCATTCAGTTTCCAGTTTCTAGCCACTACAAAAAGGGCTGCCATAAACATTCTTGCACATGTGGGTCCCTTTCCCTCCTTTAAGATCTCTTTGGGATATAGGCCCAATAGAAACACTGCTGGGTCAAAGGGTATGCAAGTTTGATAACTTTTTGAGCATAAGAACTCTTTATACTCTTAAAAATTATTGAGAACCCCAAAGAACTTTTTTTTTAACATGGGTTATATCTATTAACATTTGCCATATGTTCAAAATTAGAACTGATAAAATTTAACTTATTAATTCATTTAAATAATGATAAATCCAATACATGCTAACATAAACATAGTATTTTATTTAAAATAATATGTTTTCCACAACAAAAAAATTAGAGAGAATGGCAGTTTTCTTTATGTTTGTGAATTCCTTTAATGCTTGGTTTAATAGAAGAATCTGGATTCTCCTTTCTGTTGTGATGTTGTTTTTGTTGATGTATATAAAGAAAATCCAACCCAACATAGCTGCTATTGTTGTTTGGCTATTTGAGTCATGTCTGACTCGTCCTCACCCCATTTGGGGTTTTCTGGACAAAGATGCTGGAGTGGTTTGCCATTTCCTTCTCTATTTATCATTTTCTTCTCCTAAAGCTATATAGCTGTTGTTGAGGGTCCCCTGTAATAAATCCTGTTGCAATATGTGTCTTATGGGCTTGTGATACTGTTTTTGGTTAACACTATAAAAAGGAGTATATTTCTAGGCAATAATGCCTTAATATTATTGTGAAAATAGTTTTTAACCTTCCACATTCTGAAAGAGTCTCAGAAACTACTTGGACCACATATTGAGAACCTCTGGCTTACTGGATTTCTCCTCAATTCTTTTGGAAGGGAATGGGGCTCAATAAGGTCTATTTCCTCAGTGAAAAGCCTCCATATTAGAGTGTGAGGGTTCCCTCGACACTACATTCGAGAACCCTGTGTTCTTGAATCTCCTCTATCCTAAAAGCAAATGGCTAGAACAGTAAAGCCTAAAACTTCTCCATTTTCTTTTGTACTTCACAGAACATAAAAACCCTAAAGTTAGTGATAGACTTACTTTATCCTACTATTTGGATTGGTCTTATCCCACCAACCGTCTAAAAGTATACATTTACTGTGAAGTTTTAAAAATATATTGTTTGAATTTTTGGTCTTTTTTTTTAAGTCCTCCTACTTTCAAATAAAATGTTCAAATTTGCAGCATATGTAATTTCCCAAACAAATTCCATACATTTTAAGATTTTCATAAAAATTTTGGTGCCAATTTTGTCTTTCTTATGTGATCCCTAAAAAGTTTTTTGGGGAAATTCTCATCAAGATTATATGATATCTGAATCACCACATGCTAATGTTCACTTTTAAAACTTTTCTTATTTTTTTTTTCCTCTTGTGGGTTTTCCCTTTTGTCCTGATTTTTCTCTCCCAACATGATTCATAAAGAAATGTGTCTTTAAAAAATTAATTTACATGTATAACTGATGTGGATGATATAGGCATCAGATGATGGTAGACAACAAAAGTTGGGGTTCAGTCATATGAAAAATTCACAATGGCCATTCTCTTTGGCAAAAGAGAGATTTCTTTAGGAAAGGGAATATAGACAAAATGACGGGATACAATAGATGACACTGGAAATGGTAAATATGAAATAGAGTTGGGAGAGCACATGAAAGACAAGTTCCTCAGTAGAACTCACAATTACCCAGTAGAAAGGGAGCACCCCATGAGGTTGGGGCAAGTCCCTAGCTGGCAGGCTAAATCCTAAAAGGGACTTAGCACCCTAAAAGAGTTAGCTGTAAGGAAGAGAAGTGCAGTTGGGAAGCATGGTGGAGATAGGGGAGATAGCACCTAGCATGGGGTTGAGGGTGGGGTAAGGTGAAAGACACCACGAAACAGAATGTCATGGTGGACTGACCCAAAGGAGGATAGCAGCCATGGCATGGCCCATAAGTAGATTTTATAGAGAAAATTTAACTTCGAGGACAACTGGGATTTTTGACAAGACATAGCAAGATGAGATGGCTGGAGGATCCTAGAGAGGGTAGGCTTCAGAAGTTTGACACAACTTGGATTTTTGACTAGGACCTCCCCGGAGGGTAGGACCCTGAAACTAAACTGATCACCATCAGTGCTTTCTCCCTGCTTGCCTCAGAGATCAATTCTTTAGTTTCTTCCTGTCCAACACATTATTCAGTCCATCATCATCATCATCAGAAGAAGAAGAAAGAAAGAAAGAAAGAAAGAAAGAAAGAAAGAAAGAAAGAAAAAGAAAGAAAGAAAGAAAGAAAGAAAGAAAGAAAGAAAGAAAGAAAGAAAGAAAGAAAGAAAGAAAAAGGGGAGGGTTATATATCTAATTATTTCCATTTTTACTATTCTAAAAATTAATTTTTTTTACCATTTTGAAATTTAACAATTATGTTTCTTGGAGAAGTGAGATTAGAATTTCTACATGATGGGATCCTATTAAAGTTGGGTTTTTTTGTTTTGTTTTGTTTTTTGGTACACATAAAATGATTCCTATTTCAATTTTAGGAAGTTTCCTCCAATCATTTCTTCTCAAATGAAGTTTTTCTTTTCCCTCTTTTTCTTTATTCTCTGGAATCCTGATTAGATATTTGAACTTTCAATCTCTTGTCCAAATCTACTATTTTATTTTTCTAATAGCTTTTTATTTTTCAAAATAAATGCAAAGACAATTTTCAACATTAACTCTTGCAAAACTTTGTGCTCCATATTTTTCTCCTTTCCTCCCCCTCTTTCCCCTTCCCTAAACAGCAATTAATTCAATATAGGTTAAACATGTGCAATTCTTCTATTCACATTGCACAAAAAAAATCAGCAGATCTACTTCATCTTATATTGTTATTATATTAATATTTTTAAAAATTTCTGTGATAATCCAGACTTGCTACTTGGTTTTATTTTTATTGACTATTGTTGATCTTTGCTCAACTATATTTATTCTGCTTTTGTTATTATATGGAGAGTTTTTTTTAAATCCTTCTTTGTTGCTTTACATTTTTATAAATTATTTCTTTTTTCCCTTTACTTCTTCTGTTAAATTTTAATTTCCTTTTAATTTTTCTAATGTATAACCTGTGTGCCAAAACTGAAGCTCTTGATCTATATAAACTGGATCTTAGGGGCTTCTCACATATTTCTTTTTTTTATTAAAGCTTTTGATTTGCAAAACATATACATGGGTAATTTTTCATCATTGATCCTTGCAAAGCTTTCTGTTACAAATTTTTCCCTCCTTCCCCCCACCTCCTCCCCTAGATGGCAGGAAATCCACTACATGTTAATTATGTTAAAATACTTGACAAATTGAATGTATATACATATTTATACAGTTATCTTGCTGTACAAGAAAAATTGGATCTATAAGAAAAAAAAATCTGAGAAGGAAAACATAATGTAAACAAACATCAATAGGAAGCGTTCTCACATATTTCTTTGACTCTTTTTCTCTGATTCTATCTGTTCTCTGGGCCTCCTTTTAAAGACCAAGGGCAATTTCTATGTGTAATAGGTATTGTAACCCTGGCCTTCTCAATGGATTGCAAAGAGGAGAGAATTTGAACTTGAAAATAAAAACATTTTCCAAAATAATTATTAATAAATAAAGGCCAAAGTCAATGGCCAAATAAAGTATATGAATTGGCCACAAATCAATCAATCACCCTTAAATGGACCTTAAAAAAATCAACAAGCACTCAGGGAAAAAAGATTCACATACTTTATAGAAATGCCATTAATAGAAGAAAAAAAGGCAATGTAAGTTAACCTTGTCAAGGGAATCTCACAAGAAGCCTGTCACCTTCTATAAATTTTGTTGTTATTTAATTATATCTGATTCCAAGCCAAGGGTTCTGCGCCACTTAAGCTGTCTGTATCTTTTATAAATATCAATAGCCAAATTATTTGATCTTTTAGTTTCCTTCCTTTATTTCTTTTTCAATTTCAGCTGACAATTATGTTTCATTTTTTGTAACTTGGCTTTTTTACATTACAAAATATATGGTGTTCTTGTTTTATTTTATTTTGTCATTATCTTTGTGGGGATATCAGAAATTTTGTTGTTGCCAGGAATGTATAACAAAGGTAGGAATGTAGAATAAAAGAACCATGGTAGAGGTCACCAGTTCCTAGTCCCTTCACCTAGCAACCAGGGGCATTATGAAGACTGAAAAGGAGCGCGTCATCAGGACTCCACATAGTCCTTTGTAGTTTTGCTAAGTGGAGTCCCTAGATTGTTTTATAGAACTACAAATTGATGGGGATATGGCTGGGGTTGAAAGGAATTTTCTAGCCCCCAGTGAGATCAGAGACTCATGCAGTTATGGAGAAGTCTAGCTAAATTTAAAAGACAGATTTAAAAATGCCTGAGAGCTTCTCTAGTAAGTCTGATCAGGGCAGATTACAGAATCTATTGCATCCTTATTCCCCGAAAGCTGTGCATTTCTTAATGTAGTCCCAAGGCTGCATTAGCATTTTGGTTGCTATATCAAGCTGTTGATGAGTGTTTGCTATCCAGTAGAATCCCCACATCACTTTCAGACAGATTGTTAAAAAAAAAAATAATTTCCCCATCTCTATTTTATAAAGACAATTTATTTAACCCAAGTATTCTAGTTTTAACCCCTTATATTCAGATTAGTTTTTACAAATGAATATTTACTTCTGAGTTATAACAAAACCAAACATATTTGGGATGTTTATTTCCCCCATCTCCCACAACACCTGGAGTGGGACATAATCTCTCCCTCATACTACCTTAGTTCTTGGGGAGGAGTGAGGGGTTAGTTTCACAATTTAATGCACTTTCTATGTAGCAGAGTCCCACTAATTTCTAAAAGTTGGTCATCACTCAGCAGCACTAAGTTCCACGTCCAACGTCCCCTCCGCTTCCATCCTGGTACCCTGGATTTTCAGGGTTTTCCTGATGGGCTGGCAGCAACATCCAGTTTGGAATTCTGACTCCAAGATTTCTGTGGCTCAAGCATAAGGTCAAGGCCCCTAATATCTGGACCTAGAACTGAAAAAAGAATAAATGAAACAGATCAAACCACTATGGCCAATTCTCAGGCTCACAGGGCCCCAAAGGAGAAAGGAGCCTTTCTTCCTTTACCCCACCCCAGTTTAGTTCATAGTGCACATGCCCTACTGGACAGAGAAAAACACAGAGAGAATGTCCCAGTCTGGGGGCTTTAAAGACACAGCCTGTTCCAGCTGTATCAAAAAGGCTACTTCCTCCCAGGTAGGAGAACAGCAGGATAGCTCTTCCCAGCCTTTTTTAGGTTATCTGAGCATACTTCTCGAGGTCCCATTTAAATTTTGTCTTACATGAAATGATGTTGATCGAAGTGAGCAGGAGCAAGAGAACACTGTACACAATAACAAGATTATGTGATGATCAACTGTGATACACTTGGCTCTTCTCAACACTACAGTAATTCAAGGAAATTCCAGTAGACTTGGGATGGAAAATGCCAAACATATCCAGAGAAAGAACTGTAGAGACTGAATGTGGATCTATTTTCACCTTTTTTTTATTATTATTTATTTGCTTAGTTTTTTTTCTCATGATTTTCCCCCTTTGAGCTGACTTTTCTTGCACAATGTGACAAATATGGAAATATGTTTAAAAGAATTGCACATATTTAATCTATATCAGATTGCTTGCTGTCTTGGGGAAGGAGAGGTAAGGAAGGGAAGGAGAAAAATTTGCAACACAAGGTTTTACGAAAATGAATATTGAAAAAATATCTTTGCATGTATTTAGGAAAATAAAATCCTATTAAAAATTTTTGTCTTATTGCACTTGACCCAATGTTTTAGTTTGTCAAGATTTTTTGGGATCCTGACTCCATTCATTGGTATGTTAACTTTCTCTTCTTCTATCTTTGTGTCATTTGAATATTTGACAGATTTCCCATCAGTAACTTTATCCAAGCCACTGGTAAAAAAATATTCTTTCTTTTTTTGAAGATTGGAATGTTTATCCTTTTTAGTACCTACCCTGTTTTCCAGTCTTTCAAATATGAAACCCTGATTTCAGCATTCCCTTTGGTCATTTTTTATACCCCAAATGGTAATAATAACAGCTAATATTGCACTGGTACTTTAACATTTCCAAAGTGCTTTACAAACATTTTATCCTCAGAACAATCCTGTGAGGTAGGTGCTATTATGTCCATATTACAGATGAGGATACTGAGATAGGCAGAGGGTAACTTGCTCAGGGTGTCAAAGTCAGTAAATACTTGATTCCTAACATTAGATCTAGCACTTCACTTTTTATACCATTTAGCTGCCTTAATGGTTTATCTGTGCTAAGTAACTTGAATTATCATGGGCAACTAAGTTCTCTCTTATCTCTTTACTTATTTAGGATGTTAATTGCTTATTAGCTTTTCTTTTTTCCTTTTTTTCCTTCTATTCCAAAGGTTATTCTCCTTGACAAAGGAAAACTTAAAAAGCAAAATTAGAAATGAGCATCTTGGCCAGCTCTGTGTGGTCACGTATCACTGTCTGTATCCACTCTGGACAGAAACCTTACATTTCCTTTGATCCTTTCCCCAAAATAACATTATAAAAACACAGAAATGCCGCTTTTTAAAAAAATTGTCCTTCCTTTTCCTCACCAGCTTTAGCTCATCCTTCTAAACTATAAAACTCCGAGAATTATTCTTACAAGATTGGATCATGGTTTGTATTCAACCTCTCCTTCCATTTCCCCCCCATATCTTAACAATCTGTGTGTGTGTGAATTCTCTCCCTAGCAACATCACTCTCTTCAAAGAATTCCCATTTTCCCTCCTTATTAGGATTTTCCCCAGTGTGTAACTGGTTCCCAGCCCTGCCCCCACCTTGGAGCAAGCCCAGATAGCCTCTGCTGGCTTCCAGCTATGTAAGTATGACTCATTGTCCTTTTGAGTTCCCTTCCTCCCTCGTTGGTCACTGAGCCATAAAAGCCTCCGAAGCAGTAGCAGCTCTGATTGACAGCTCTCCTGAAGGCGGCTTCCAAGAAGCCAGGAGGCCCAAGCATCTGTTCCTACATTCACCGAAGTGGGAGAAGAGTCAATAAAGAGGTCAGTTTTAGAGTTACTTCTCCTATGGTGCAGGCAGCCAAGGCTAGAGCAGTAAACCCTGGCCACAAACCCCAAGAGCCAGTACCGGACAGAATGCCTCACTAGCATCTGCCAAAGACAGCCACTAGCATTTTCAGCTAGATGTTGCTTTGGAATTTCATTCTTGAATTTTCATCTGTATTTATCAAACTTTCCTCATAAAATTTCTTCTGAATCCCTTGAAATGTGTTCTCCTAAAACCAAGAAGGGATGCAGTAGGGTGCTGGAGCCAGTTCCTACTGGTCACAAGAACCCACTGTTACATTTTCAGGAAATTTGCAAGCCAGTTGTTAAACCCAGCTCCTAAATTTGATGCTTTAAAAGAACTGATTTCAACCACAGCAAGGTATATCTTTAATACATCGATTATAGTTTTAATAATGACTATTTGGAAGCAGGAGTATTCTGGTAAGTGCTAAACAACCTGTTTTCCAAGGGAGGAAATGTAGGAAGGACACATTTTTAAATTTCAATTGTGCAGTAATATCATTCTCTATCACTTTCTTAAGCCTTGATAGTCAACGAAACAATAAATTGAGCCCAGATTTGTAATTTGTTGATTTCTGAGGAGTAAATGCTCACACTGAAAATTCTGGTGTGAGCTAGCTAGCTTACTTTTGCTTGAAAGCAAACTTAACTGCATTCTTTTTGTGGTGCTAACATAGTGCTGGGAAGAAAATCTGCAATTAGCTATGAAATTATCAGAAAAGTTTCCTAAAAATCATCATTAGGCAGTGTTTAAATTATCAATTGTAAAGATCATTTCTTGATTCAATATTCAAAATAAAGCAAATTAATCATTTTAAAGTATTTCTGGATAAAATGTATTCTATTTATCATAAAGGTAACAAAAATTAGATTGAGCTAGTATCAAATCAACCTACAAACTACAGTTTGATTTGATACTAGCTCAGTATTTGAATTTGAAATTAAGATTATTAAAAGATTTATTAACAGAATTTGAAATTAAAATTATTAAAATTGGTCATCTTTGGTCAAATATGGATATGTATTTTATCAGCTGCTACTACTGTAGAATGTACATAATTTACATTTTACACTATATATTCTTTTTTTTCCCTGCTCTTATTCTGATTTGGCAACAAGATTAGCTAATATTCATTTCTTGAAAGACATTGTTATAATGATTGACATTCTTTTTTTTTTTCTTTCTTTTTTTTTTTTTTTTTTTTTTTTTTTTT
>JAJPUD010005234.1:6146-80022 GCA_023553655.1 Myrmecobius fasciatus | reverse complement strand
TTTTTTTTTTTTTTTTTTTTTTTGTTGCTGAGGGATAAGTGCCCAGGGTCACAGAATGATTGACATTCTTGAAGAATTTTCATTCCTTTCAAATGCATTGCAGTCAAGATTAACATTAAGAAAGCACAAAAATTAATCAAATATGCCATAAAAGCTTTGGAAAATTTAAAGATTGATGCTAGAAAGAATGAATTGCAAGTTGAAGAGTTGATTAAATTTATTAAGTTTAAAGAAATTTCATTGAATAAAAATGATAAATCAACATATGAACTTGTATTTTTAATCAGAAATGATAAAAGCATTTTAATTATTTTGATTTAGCCTAACAGAAAAACTAATCTCATTATAGATAGCTGGTGAAAAAAAAAGTTTCATTTAAGTGAAATTTTAAAACATGAAATTAATTTGGACAATTTTCAGGTTTGATAGGTAACAATGCAGAATCAAACAATATTCTAGCTGTGTGACTCTGAGTAAGTCATTTAAACTCTGTTTGCCTCAGTTTCCTCATTTGCAAATGGAGTTAATTATAGCACCTACCTCCCAGGGTTGTTATGAAACTCAAATAATTATAAAGTATTTTGTGTTTGGTAGAAAGTAATCACTATAAATATTAGCTATTTGCTACTTATTGAGAATAAAGTTAACAGATTGAGATGCAATTTCATTTATCAAATCATGGTTGAATTGCAACTATAGATTGACTACTAATGCAAGAGTTCAGCAAAAATCAACAAAAGTATTCTTTAAGAATCAATGAGACTGGGGGCAGCTAGGTGGCGCAGTGGATAGAGCACCAGTCCTGAAGTCAGGAAGACCTGAGTTTAAATGTGACCTCAGACACTTAATCTGTACTAGTTGTGTGACCCTGGGCAAGTCACTTAACCCCAATTGCCTTAGCAGAAAAGCAAAAAAAAAAAACCAACCAAAAAAAAAAAAACAAAACAAAACCAATCAATGAGACTCCATTTCTAAAATATATAATTGACTCAAATTTATAAGAATTCAAGCCATTCTCCAATTGATAAATGGTCAAAGGATATGAACAGACAATTTTCAGATGAAATTAAAACCATTCCTAGTCATATGAAAAGTTGCTCCAAATCACTATTGATCAGAGAAATGCAAATTAAGACAACCCTGAGGTATCACTACACACCTGTCAGATTAGCTAAGATGTTATAGAATATTATTGTTCTGTAAGAAATGACCAGCAGGATGATTTCAGAGAGGCCTGGAAAGATTTAGATGAACTAAGTGAAATGAGCAGAACCAGAAAATCTTTGTATACAGCAACAGTAAGATTACACAATGATCAATTCTAGATGGCTCTTCTAGACAATGAGATGATTCAGGCCACTTCCAACATGCCACTGAGAGGATGCCAGACTTTCTCTGACTTTTCTCTTTTTTCACAAACTCTAGAAAGGAGATATTACTTCCCTTCAAGGTTCCTATCATTTTTACCCCTAGTTCGTCTCCAATTCTGCATTGGTAAAAATGGAATTCTCCCTTTTTGATTAACCTTTTGAAAGATGAAATTATCATTGTCAAGTCAAGAAGTTATTTGTTCCTCTGTTTTTGTCAGAGAGAGATAATTCAATAGATGTTTGGATAATTGAACACATTGTATCAAACCTCTGTTCCAGACTTGTGATCTATATAATAGGCTCCTTATTATGGCATCTGTCTGTCCAGGTCTATAATATATTCAGATGTTAATAACATTTATTTTCATTGATTTTCATGGAAATTCTCTCCACTATATTTCTCCTGACTATTCCTGGATTATTTTCACATGATTAGAATTTCTTTAATTTTTTTCTTCTTCATTATTACAAGTAGTAACATTTTCCTATAATAGTAGCATTTTCCTACACAAGAGAGCGGAAAAGAGCACTGCATGTCATACAATGAATCTCTATTATGCATAGCAATTTTCTTTATCACATTTATGTTACAATATTTATATTTATATTTACAACATTTATATTACAATTATTTCAGTCCTGCTTCTATTGTCCCCTTTGGACTTCCTTCTACTTTTTTTCCATTTTTTCTGGTAATGTTTCATTAATTCAACTTTTTCTTCTTTTAATTTTTGTTGGGTGGGGAAGTAGTACTATTACTAGTACTATTACTATCACTACTCTCTCTCTCTTAATTTCTCCTGCAAATGTCTTCTCCTATAGCAAATAAGTAATCAGGCAAAATAAATCACAAACTGGCCACATCTGAAAATGCATGCACACCTTTAGTTCATCACTTCTCTTCCAAAAAGTGAGAAAATGATTCATCTCCAGTCCTCTGGTATCCAGATTAGTTTCTAGCGAGTCATACTTTACAAGTATCTCCTTTACATGCTGTACAAATTGTTCTTATGGTTCTGATCATTTCATTGTGCATCAGTTCATACAATTCCTCCCAGTTTTCTCCTAATTCATCCCATTTTACCTGCATCCAATAGTGACATCACTGGATCAAAAGGTAAGTTGTGAGGAAAGACTTTATTATTTATTAATGTTATTGATATTGTCTGAGTCTAGTTTTATATGGTTAGAAAATTGTGTAATCCAGAGTTTACAGTAGACGTCAGGCTGACTTCACAGACACTCCACAGAAGTCAGAGGGTTGTAGGTAATACTTAGATTCTTGCTTAATCTATCCTTTTCTGGAAACTACCTACCATTCCTGTGCTGGTACTTTAATCTGAACTCTAAATGATTTAAACTTCACAGAAGTTCAAGGGAGCCATACCTATTTCTGCCTCTCTTCTCTGCCAAATGACCAAATAAAATTCTTTCTAAAACTTTTTTCAGTTTTTGAGATTTGTTTAATGAGTTTTGGGAAATAGTTTCAAATTGCTTTCCAGAATGGTTGCATCAATTTATAAGGCCATTAGCAATCCATTAGTGGTCATATTCTCCCATAACCCCTTATTTTGGCTATAAAATGGAAACTCAAGAATTGTTTTAATTTGCATTTATCTTGTTATTAATTATTTGGAACATTTTAAAATGAATGCTGATAGCTTTCCTTTCTTCTTTTGTGAATCGCTTCTTTGTGTCCGTTGTTCATCTTTTCTGTTGGGAATTGGTCATGTTTTTATATATTTTAAAAATTTCCTTTCATGTCTTAGATAGTAGACTTCTATCAGAAAGATTTGCTACCAAAAAACTTTCCTCCAGTTAATTATTTTCCTTCTAATTCCCACTGCATTAATCTTGCTTGTAGAAAAACTTTTCAATGTTACATAATCAAAACTGTCATTATCTTGACTTCTTGCTTAATCTATAGCTTTTCCATTATTCGTAGTTGTAAAAAGTTTTTCTTTGACTATTTTCCAAATTTGTTTATAATATATAATCATTTATATAATATATAATTTATATAATATATAATCTAGATCAGGGATCAGCAAATTCTGACTTGCCTTTTTCTATACAAGAGCAGCTAGGTGGTGTAGTGGATTGAGTACCAGGCTAGATTGAGTCAGTGGATTGAGTCCAGACTCAACAAGACTTACCTTTCTTGAGTCCAAAACTGGCCTCAGACTCTTAACAGCTGTGTGACCTTGGGAAAATCAGCTGTCTGAGTTCCTCATCTGTAAAATGAGCTGGAGAAGGAAATGACAATTCACTCCAGTATCTTTGACAAAAAAAAACCTCAAATAGAGTCACAAGGAGTTAGAAATGAATAAATAACATTTTTGTACAGCCTACAGTCTAAGAATATTTTTTGTATTTTTAAATGGTTAAAAAATCAAAAAGAATAATATTTTACGATAAATTGATATCTGAAATTAAAATATCTGTATCCACAAATAAAGCTTTATTGGAATATAGTCACATTTTATTTGTTTACAAATTTTCTCTGTCTGCTTTCATGCTTCAACTGTCGAGCTGAGCAGCTGTGACATAGACCATATGAATACATGTGGTACATTCCTATTCTCCTTGCTCTGAATTGTTACTAAGTATACTAAAAACTGCATCGAAGTAATAAGTCAAAAAGTATTTAAAGCACCATGATATGCATGGTAAGCATGCGTATCACTTTAACATGATATTTTTTGGTTACCAATGAATACCCATCATATCAAAACTTGAAGAGAGAAAATTTTATTACAATTTTTTAAGCTTAGGACCAAGATGGAAATTTTTCCGAAGAAGAATCATCCAACACTGAATGGTTTTGGAAATGTTTTGCTATGGACTTGCTAATTTTTTTAATGAATGTAGACTAAAAATTACAAGGCAAAATAGTGCTTCTATGTTAAACTTATATTGCGCTAAAGTCAATTTGACAACAACTAGCACAGTTTGAATCACAAGCAATGTCAAGTTGTTTTATATATTTCCTATGCTGCCAAAAGTTAAAAGAAGTCAGATCTCCATTGCTACATAAATTTGCAGCAAATATGCTTCCTGAGTTCAAATTACACTTTCTTACAAGCATTACAAGCATTCTTTGGAACTTAGAGCAAGTGTAAAAGAAATGTGCACATCTCATAATCCATTTAACTGTGCAATTAAGGAGCTTCCACTAGTTTCGATTGGAAGTGATTGATCTGCAATGTAATAATGTGCTAAAAGGCAAATAGATAAATTTAATAGAATTCTACAAATGTCTTCCAAGAGATGAATATGCTTAATTAAAATAATATGCTCCTAGATATTGTTAGTCAAGAACAAACCTCAAAACCTGAAAAGATTTTAGAAAGAATTTTATTGTCATTTGTCAGAGGAAAGCCAAAAAATGGTATGGCTCCCCTTCTCTAGCCTTTCTGAGGTTTACATTATTTAGAGTTCAAATGAGGTCACACAAAGTCAGTTTGCTTGAATGCTTATCAGTAGATAAGATAATAATGAAACTGGGGCAAAACCAAAACACAAGATATTGAATAAACCCAAGATTTGAATGAACCCAAAACAAGCACCCTGGCTTCCCTGAAGGGTCTCTGAAGATAGTATGACATACAATTTACAAACTAAATAAAGCTAAGTTCAAACAAAATTAATAGATAATAAATAATAAAGTATTTTTCCTGAAATATCAGTATTTGGCAGTACCTAATCAGTATGAAAAGACATTTTAAAGGACTGAGTAAAAAAAAGTATTGAGTTGAACATTTGCAATAAATTCTGATGAAAGGGAACACTTTGAACTTCAATTAAACAAAATATTACAAAAAAAAAAAGATTTCATTCATCTCATTAATAGATTAACATATAAATCAATTATAGAGTAGCTTAGTAGCACAGTAGACAGAATTCCATGCCTGGAGTCAGGAAGCTTAAACTGGAATATGACCTCAGACACTAGCTGAGTGGGCAAGTTATATACCTCTATTTGCCTCAGTTTCCTTGCCTGTAAAAAGAGCAAGAAAAGGAAATGGCAAACTAATATCTTTTCCAAGGAAATCCCAAATTGGGTCAAAAAGAATCAGATATGAATGAAAAATGACTGAACTTATATCAATTATTGTTACCATATATTTTTAATTTCATTGATAAAAATTTTGTAGAAACTTGTTCTCTTTTGTAATGTAAGTATCTACATAATATCCTTGCTTTTGCTTCTTGGCTTGAAAAATCGAAAATATTTATTATCTGACTCTTTGGAAAAAGAGTCTGCTGATCTCTAATCTAAATTTTATCAGATTGGCAGTTTTTATCCCAGGAGTTGAAGTCCTTAGATTTATTTAAAAACTGTAAAGGTTTAAAGCCAACTAAATCAATCAATCACCCTCCCTATTCCGATGAGTTAACCAATCTGAAATATGAACAAAGCCTAGACATCTATTGAATTAATCAATTAAAAGACTTTCAACAAATTATGCTCATCTAACCATTCTGCCAGGGGAAGTCTTCACTTGCTTGGGGTGGATACACTCCTCACTCACTAATGGGTTTGACATCCCTTGGTTATCCTCAACCTGGGTTAGCCTGTCTGCCAAGACAGGTGTGGTTGCTGGACATGCTCCAACTTCTTGGAGCTACAGGTGAGAGTTGGATGAAGGTAGACATCAAAGGTGGGCTGAACAAACTCTCACCAGTGGTGCTAGTTCTCCCTGAACATCCTATACACCCTGCTTCTAGTAATCTTAGACAGAAGGTCAGAACCACCCCAATCAGGATTCACCTCTCCAACCCCCGATTAGCCTTCCCCTAGAAGACCACCAAATCACCCCTAACTTTGAAAAGGAAAAGGAAGGACAAGTGAGCCTTTTTCTCTGGAGGGGGCCAGTCCAAACTTTGAGGGGTGAATGAATGAAGGATCCCACTTTAAACTGGTTAGCTAAACTGGAGGCTGGGAGTAATCATACTATTTAACCAGCCTTTATTTCAGGCTGGGAGACACTGTCTTTTGAATTAGACTGAGAAATGGTGTTTGACAATGGCAAATAGGATAGATTATAGAGTAATATTGATTATTAAATGATACAGAATAATATTAATTTTCCTCACAATCACTGATTGTAACCTGCAAAGAAAGCCTCAGCCTTGAATACTGGGGGAAATGTGTTATCATTTTTTGAATATTTAATCATATTCCATTTAAATTTAACCTCATGTGATTAGAGATTTCTTGAACCCAAAATGCCATCCTGACCTCAATAACTCTAGGAATGCAGGAGACAACTATAAGAATTTTGAATTCCTTCAGGTCCTGGATCCACCCAAACATTTATGTTCTGGGTTACCACACCCAGGTCTTATTTGGGATCCACTTGTTTGAGATGGGTATACCCAAGCCTGTATTTTAGATTCCCAATGTGTTTTGGCTTCTGCCCTAATTTTATTGAATGTTTACATTTACTGATGATCCATATCAATCTATGTCATTTGCAAGATTACACAACTTCATTTGTATGTGGGTACCATCAGTGGATAGAGAGTTGTCAGGAAGTCTTGAGTTCGAATCCAGCCTCAGATACTTACTAGCTGTGTAAGTCTGGGCAAGTCACTTAACCTCAATTTGTCTCAGTCTACTAGAGAAGGAAATGGCAAACCACTCTAGTATCTTTGCCAAGAAAAACTCATGGACGGTATTGGTCTGCTATGGTTCACAGGGTCATGAAGACTTAGATACAATTGAATAATTGAACAATAATATCTTTATCAAAATCCTACATAATGTGAATTTTCCAAAGCCTGAATGAGGAGTCAAACCTCCTCTTCAGCTTGCTCTCCTCTGAGGAATTTTTTTTTTAATTTTAAATTTAATTTAAATTAAAATTTTAAAATTTTAAATTTTTTTATTTTAAATTTTATCTTTAAGGTTATATATGTACATTCCTTTTTACATATTTCAATATGATTCATATTGGGAGAGAAAAATCAGGACAAAAGGGGAAAACTATGAGAAAGGGAAAAAGAAAAAACAGAATCAAAACATGGTGAAAACAGTATGCTTTGATCTGCATCCAGTCTCTGTAGTTCTCTCTGTGGATGGCATTTTCCATCCAAAGTTTATTGGAATTTCCTTGGATCACTGAATTGCTGAGAAAAGCTAGGTCTATCATAGCTGATTATCACAAATCTTGCTGTTACTGTGAACAATGTTTTCCTGGTTCTGCTTGCATCAATCAGTATCAGTTCATGTCTTTCCAGGCTTTTCTGAAATCACCCTGTTCATCATTTCTTACAGTACAATAATATTCCATACTTTCGTATACCATAACTTATTCAGCCATTCCCCAATTGATGGGCTTTTTCCAATTCCCAAATGACCTTTTCAAAATTATTTCAAATTTGAGGATTTATGTTCATGAACAACAGATTATTCCCTGCTACCTTTGCTCCTACTCACATGCTGCTGAATGAGGCTGAAGAAATAACAAGACCATGCTAACTGGGTTCACTACAAATTGATGTTATATAATCTCAGCTGGGCTCTCACTGTAGCAAGGAAATTCTTTTACATTGAATCTAAATGATTCAGCATTCTACTCACAACAGTTTTTCCAAACATTTTTATTCCTCCTCAAATATCCCCATACCTCATACCTCATGTAAACTTGCCTCATATTTCACTGAAAAAAAAAAAAAAATTGAGTCCATTGACCACTTGCCCCTTCCTCTCACTGTCTCCTCATCTCCACCACTATCTCCTCCCTCACTCCTGTCCCAAAGAGCTGGCCCTTCTCCTTGCCAAGGCTAACTCCTCTACCTGCAGAGGTGATTCCTGCCTTCTCTAGCAGAGCACTTCTATTTCCCCAAACCATCTCATTAATCTTTAATCTATGCCAATTTATTAGTTACTTCCCTACTATCTCCAAACACACCCATATCTCCCCCATCATCAAAATATCCTCACTTGGTCTGTCCTACTATGTTCCAGGCACTGCACTAAGCATGGGATTCAAAGAAAAATAAGACAGTCCCCACTTTCAAGGAGCTCCCAATGGGGGAGTCATGCAAATATCTATTTACAGAAAAGATCACATACAAGATAAATCACAGATGAACAACAGAGGGAAGGCAATGACATTAAACAGGATCCAGAAAGCTCTTGTGGAAGATGGGATTTTAAAAACGAAGACTTGAAGAAAACCAGTGATAAGGAGGGAAGTAATTATAGGCAGAGAAGACCGTCAATTAAAATGTTCAGAGTTAGGAGATTTTTTGTGTGCAGAGAAGAATAAGGAAGTCGATGTCATTGCATCATACACTGTATGGGAAAAATAAGGTTGGTCAGGAGAGGCTGAATTATGGAGGGCTTCAAAAAACAGAAGATTTTATATTTGAACCTGGAGATGAAAGGCAGTTAATGGAGTTGATTGAAGGGGGTGGGGTAGTGTGTGAAAAGTTCAGCACTGTGTTTTAAGAAGACCCTTTTGACAGTTGAGTAGAAGATGAATTGGAGTGGGGGAACACTTGAAGCAAAGAAATCAACCAACTAAAAGGCTATTGCAATAGAGCAGGCGTGAAGTGATGCACTAGGGTGATGGCAGTGTCAAAGGAGAGAAGAGGCCCACTAGAGACGTTATGAAGGTAGAATCAATTAGATCTAGCAAGAGATTGGCTATGAGGGAGGAGAGAGGGTACAACCCCTACACTGTCTGCCTGGCGACTGGAAAGATGGCAGTACCTTCGAGAATAGGAAATTTGGAGAAGAGAGGGCCTGGTGGGAAAGATAATGAACTTAGTTTTTGACATTTTGAGTTTCAGACATCTGAGATATTTGGCTCAAAATGTTTAATATATAAATGTTTTATAAGATATGACGAACAGGTGGATTTTAGAAAGGCCTAGAAAGACTCAGATGAACTGATGCTGAACAAAGCGAGCAGAACCAGGAGAACGTTGTACACAGCAACAACCACATTGTGTGGTGACCAACTATAAGAGACTTGGCTCTTCTCAGCAATGCAGTGATCCAAGCCAATTCCAAC
The DNA here is from genome assembly GCA_023553655.1 of Myrmecobius fasciatus. Lineage (NCBI taxonomy): Eukaryota > Metazoa > Chordata > Mammalia > Dasyuromorphia > Myrmecobiidae > Myrmecobius > Myrmecobius fasciatus. Next base: position 70,622 of record JAJPUD010005234.1, on the reverse strand, counting down.
AGACTCATGATGGAAAATGCCATCTGCATCCAAAGAAAGAAATATGGAGAATGAAGGCAGATCAAAGCATACTATTTTCACTTTTTTCCCTCATGGTTTTTCCCTTTCGTTAAGATTTTTCATTCACAACATGACTAATATGGAAATGTTTAAAATTATTGTACATGTATAATTTATATCTGCTTGCTCTCTGAGGGAGGAGGGAGGTAAGAAAGAAAAAAATTTGGAACTTAAAATCTTGCAAATTAAATGTTGAAAACTTTATAGTTTTTATAGTCTTTATGGTATTTTAATTTTTCTAATTACACATAAAGTGAAAAAAAAATTTAAAAAAGAAATTTAATAGGCAATTGGAAATGTGAGACTAGAAGCCAAGAGAGAACTTATGATTGGAAAAGTGATTTGAATTCATCAGCATAGATGTAATAAATTAATCCATTAGAAAATGACAGTTTAATGGGGAGACATGAAATAGCTATTTACAGAAAAGATATATACAAGATAAATTGGAGATAATGACAGAGGGAAGGCCATGACATTAAACCAAGAAATTGACATAAAGGAATAGAGAAGAGAATCTGAAACTGAGCTTCAGGGGACACCTATTAATGAAGGATGAAAACTCAGCAAAATAGTCTGAGGAAAGATCAGACAGGAGAACCAGGAGAGAGTAATACCATAAAAACTTAGAGAGAAAAAAATATCAAAGAGAGTGACCCACAATTTTAAAGACTGCAAAGAGATCAAGAAGGATGAAGCTTATAAAAGGTCATTTTAAATCTGATGTTTGACAACTTTAGAGAGAGTAGTTTCAGTTGCATGATGAGGTGATGACAGACTGTAGAGTTTTAAAAAGTGGGAGGAAATAATGGAAGCACCTATTGTAGTTGACCTTCTCAAGGAGCCTAGCCAAATTGCTAGTAAATTGCTGGTAAAGAGGCAGAAATTAAAGACAAATGGTGCCTCATGGATTTTCCTCTATCAATCTTCTCTGCTGAGGACTGGTAACTTTGCTTTCTATTTCATGGAGAGCATTGAGACCATTACCTCAGAGCTCCCTTTTTTCCTCTCTTCCTCATCTTACATCACTCAAAAATCAGAATTAACATCATCCAGATGAAACTTTTCTCTGTCAACAAGCATGACCCCCCCCCATCTGAGAAATATAGATGGAAGAGAAAATATCTTTCAGGCTTTTTTATATTAGTTCATGAGGCTGTGATAGGGAGAAAACACCTCTTTCTTGCTATTTCTTTTCTATGAGTGAAGAGATCTTGGGAGAACAAAGAGGAGGGCCAGGAAATGTTTGGAAGTGACTGTTTCTGCACTGGGAAGTGTTTGGTTTGGAATCTTTTTCACCCTATTGTATGTATTATAAACTCCCAATCATAATTTGCTAAATCTGAGTCTGTCCATGCAATAAGTTGTGAACTAAGACCTCAAAACCCAGCCAAAGGAGACTGTGAATCAGGTACAGACAATAGATTTCACAATTTAATAGTTTGAATACTAGATTTCATCCCCTAGTTTAATTTCATACCCAACTAGTGCAGGGTTAATCTACATTAGTGGGAGCAACTGAGGCATATGCAGGCTAAGCATCCTCTGGCTGCAGAGCTGTGATAACTGCATCCTCTTAGGAAAGGACTATTTAAACCCAAGAGACAGACAGTTGCTTAGAAGGCTGGACCTTGTGGACCAATTAGAACATCTGGTGGGAAAACCTGACATCAAAGAAAAAGTGACACTTTATCTTTCTGTAAGCTTCAGGAAGACAATATCTGAACCATATAACCAAGAGCTTGAGATTGGGGAATAGGGGTGCCCCTGCCCATCACCTGGAAGAAAAGGCCATAGGTTCTACCAATCATAATCCATTCCTCTTTCTCATCTTCTGCCAGACATAGGCAGTAGCCAAAGGGCTTATAGCCACATCTAGCTTCTTTTCCAGCATTTGAAGCCAGGCTGTGGCATCCATCATCATATCCATGAGCAGTTCTTGCTGGAGCTTCAAATAGTTTTCTTCCTGCAATACCTTGTTCTCACCTTGGTGGACAGGAGGCTCCCATTGGACAGTGAAATTCAAGTGTGTCAAATTACTTGTGTATCCCCCTTCCATAATCCACTTCCCAGCCTGGAAGATAAAGGCCTGGTCACTGAGCTGAGTGTGAGGAAGACCATAATTGAGACCTAACTCAGCCTGGCGAGTGCAGTGGTCCAAAAGGTGGACATGGAGGACACACAGTGTAGGGGAGGTCATCTAAGTGTGAAACAGTAGGAGAAGTGGTCAGCCCAAAACTGCCAGAGCTGGTCCATCAGGATAGGGAATGAGTTCATTCTAGAAGTTCTGTAGAGGAATCCCAGCTACCAGGGACTTTTGGACCAATTGAGGGAAGAAGGAAGAAAAGACTGGAGGGCCCACACACTGGCCATGGTTACTGAGGGGGAGACTCCAGGATGGAGGTCACTCTAAAGGCCAAGCAGCTAGGTCCTGGCTAAGTACCAAAGGTTTCTCTGGGGGAAATAGGATTAGGATGAATAATTCTCCCTGCCCTTCTGTTCCCAGAGATGGGAAGCTTCCTGTGGCCGCTAATAGTAACCCCTATTCTATTGCCTGCTCACCACAGCCTTTTTCTTCTGCTTCCTTCACCTTTTTCTTCCTTTCCTATATCTTCCTTATAGATAAGGATGGGGCTAGCAATCAGGAAAACCTAGGTCCAAATTCCACTACAGACACTTATTGTCTGCATAAGATCACCTAACCCTTTGTATCTCAGTCTATAAAAGGAGAGGGCTCAGGGTAGCTAGATGGCTCAGTGGATAGAGCACCAGACTTGGAGTCAGGAGGATCCAAATTCAAATGTGACCTCAGCTACTTAAAACTTACTGGGTTTGTGACTCTGGGCAAGTTATATCACCCCAATTGTCTCTCTCTCTCTCTCTTTTTCTCTCTCTCTCTCTCCCTCTCTCTCTCTCTCTCTCTCTCTCTCCCTCCCTCTCTCTCTCTCTCTCTCTCTCTCTCTCTCTCTCTCTCTCTCTCTCTCTCTCTCTCTCACACACACACACACACACACACAAATTAATAATAAATAAAATATAAATATAAAACAAGAGAGTGGGATTCAATGGCTTCTAAGGTTCCTTCCTGCTCTAAATCTTTATGATCCTCTGCTCCCAGACTACCTTAAGTCTGGACCTAGAGCACAATGTAACTCTGGGGCTAAGAAGGGTTTGAATCCCTCACTGACTTCTAACAAGGCTGATCTGGCTCCCTTAGTCCCATCCACACCCCTTTGGCTTCTTCTGCCAGTGGTACCATCATCAGCCTCTTGGCCATTCCTGTATTCTCTCACTAGTTCTGCTATAAAATATGATGCTGGGATTTGTAATATGTATAGAATGGTCTCAGGAAGTTTCTACTTTCAGACTGTCTAAAACTCAGCAATCATGCAGACTGTCCATGTAGGGGTTAGACCACTCCATGGAAAACCTAATGATATAGATGCTGCCAGGTCACCATGGAGATAGAGTCTCTCTAATACATGACTGGGAAGAACAAGGCTGGGACTGAACTCTCAGTAAATGATGCTGATCTCACTTAATTACTAACACTTGTAGGGATATATTCTATTGAGCCACATTTATTTAAGGGAATCCTTCTTGTACTCAAGTTCACAAGACTGTGTTTCTGCTGACATATGACATCTTTCTCCTTGAGCCAACAGGCAGGACAGGCTCAAAGACACTGTGGAGTTTGGGCCATCTCCTCAGAAGAGAAGGCCGATTTCTGATCCATCTCTGCCCCTCGTAGCTCATCTGTAATACTCAGCTTCAGCTTCTTTCATGGGCCCCACACCGTCAGCTCCCAGGGAGACTCAGCTCCCGACCATCTCATATGACTCACAGTGACTGACCACTTACCTGGCCTTGTGGAGCCCACTACAACTGCAGAGTAGCTCAGGGCCAATTACACTGGGAAGTCCAAGCCTTCTCCTTCCTCATATCCCAGGTGGTAACATCTTTACTCCTTTTAACTCTAACTCTGGACTATTCTTTCCAAATCATATTTCCATCCTGTGATCTTCTCCTCAAGACCTTCAAGGTATGTTGAAAATGAAAGACTGAGATGGGGAAGGAGACCAAAAGACAAGATGTAGTTCTGAAACTTCAGTGGAGTTGGAAAAGGAAGACTTATATGCATGAACTACTTCAACTCACATGTTTGCTCATCTACTTATAGCACTCAAAATTTCTATTGGTATTACTATTAGAATCACAGATTTGGAATAGGAAACTTAAAACCTTAGTCATCATTTAGTTCCCAGATTCTTAAACTGTGGGTCACAGCCCCATGTGGAGTCTCATACCTGAATGTTTGATTTGTATACCTATTTTCCATACCTATATACCCAGTATCACATAAAAATTTCTGGGGTGAAAAGGGGTGAAAAGTTTAAAAAGCCAACATCACCACACCATTTTGTAGAAGTCCAGATATGGGAAGAGAATTGTTCAAGATCACACACCAAATGTGTGACAGAGTGGAGATGCCAGATATTCTTATTGGTGTCCAGGTGTCTCTACTATACTATGCTACCCATTTTCCAAAGTGTTGTAGGTTAGCAGCAAATATTTGACTAAGAATTTAAATCAACCACCTAAAGTCTAAAGTCAGTGTGGGCTCCCAGAGCCTGACTGTGAGGGAGACCCTCATTTAGGGCATTCTGGTGTCAGCTTTTGAGAACCCATTGTTAAATTTTCAATAGGAGCATTTCCATCTCAAAAATTGGCAGTGGGTACAAATCAGGTCTTGATTTATTATTTTGTTGATTGTCTAGTCTTAAGGAGGTGTTAATAATGCAGATTAACCTTAAAAGTATATATATGTATGTGTGTGTATATATAGGTATATACTTCCCCCCCCCCAAATCTAGTAATTAAGCATTTCCCAGCACACCCCTGCCTTCACTCCACTCAGTCTCTCCTTAGATACAGTGCCAGAGAAAGTTGTATATTCTCCCCATTCATGAAAAACAGAGCAACCAATACTCTGGGTTTCTTGCAGGTCTGGGAAATGAGCAAGAGAGGACAGAAAAACAGGAAGCTACTTTTCTTTTTAACTCATCACAATAGACTCAGGACACTGAAGGGGGAGAATGGAAATCTGATACAGCTTAGCCACCTTTGGTAGTGTTATAATATTCTTGATTGTTCAAACACTATATTGCCCTAACACAGCCTGAGTAGAACAATTGGAAAACGGGGCAGCAATAAAAAAATGGATCATATATCTAGACTGAAGACAAGATAGCTTGCAATTTTTGTTGAAACATGGTTGGACTTCCCTTGATTCAACTCTGATTTGCCCCTTAAAAAGAGGTAAGCACATCGTTGGTAGTAGAATAAGTACTTCATCAGGTCTTGGAGAATCTGGGCTCATATCTCAACCCTGTTATTTATTAGCTGTGTAAACCTAGGTAAATCATTTAATCTTTATGGACATCAGTTTATCTGTGAAATAAAGAGTTTGGACTGGGTCAGTGTTTTTTTTTTTGTTGTTGTTGTTGTTTTTTGTCATAAACTCCTCCAAGAGTCTGGTGAAGCCTATAAACCCCTTCTTAACATAATATTTTTAAATGCATAAAATAAAATACAGAAAATCACAAAAATAATTCTATGGAAATAGTTATCAAAATATTTTTTCAAACCAAATTCAAGAACATTCCAGGTTCAGGATTCCTGGATTCATTCTAATGGATGATTTCAAAATTCCTTTCTAAATCTAAAACTCGGGAATGCAGAAGATACACAATTTTGGCCTGCAGCCTTTAGGGTTGCTGAGGAGCTAGTTTAGAGCAACTTTATAGTAAAAGGGAAAGTGAATAATGACCTGACTTCACCTGGGTGTACTTTCCTGCTTAGCTCCTTGCTTTTTCTCAGGTGGCCACATGAGACAGCACTCTGGAACTCCCCTATCTGACAAGTAGAAATGAGCATAAATACAGTTCTCTTTTTCTACTTGGGAGCAGGGAGACCTGCAGAGTACTGTGGTAGTATTGGACAGCTAGGTGATGCAGTGGATAGAGTGCTGGACCTAAAATCAGAAAGACCCGCCAACCTAAGTTCAAATATGACCTCAGACACTTACTAGTTGTGTGACTTTGGGCAGGTCATTTAAACCTGTGTGCCTCAGTTTTCTCATCTGTAAAATGAGCTGGTGACCAAAATGGCAAACCACTCTAGTATCTTTGCCAAGAAAACCCCAAGTGGACACACCTGTCAGATTGGCTAAAATGACAGGAAAAGATAATGATGAATGTTGGAGGGGATGTGGGAAGGCTGGGACACTGATACATTGTTGGTGGAACTGTGAACGGATCCAATTATAGATCAGTTCTGGAGAGCAATTTGGAACTATGCTCAAAAAGTTATCAAACTGTGCATACCCTTTGACCCAGCAGTGTTTCTATTGGGCCTATATCCCAAAGAGATCTTAGAGGAGGGAAAGGGACCCACATGTGCAAGAATGTTTGTGGCAGCCCTTTTTGTAGTGGCTAGAAACTGGAAACTGAAGGGATGACCATCAATTGGAGAGTGGCTGAATAAATTATGGTATATGAATGTCATGGAATGTTATTGTTCTGTAAGAAACGACCAGCAGGATGATTTCAGAGAGGCCTGGAGAGACTTGCATGAACTGATGCTGAGTGAGATGAGCAGAACCAGGAGATCGTTGTACATGGCAACAACAGTACTATATGAAGATCAGTTCTAAGGGACATGCCTCTCTTCAACAATGAAATGCTTCAAACCAGTTCCAATTGTTTGGTGAGGAGAGCCATGTGCACCTGGGGAGAGGGATGTGAAATGTGGACCACAACATAACATTTTCATGTTCTCTATTGATGTTTGCTTGCATTGTATTTCCTTTATCGGATTATTCTTTCTTATAGATACGATTTCTCCTGAACAAAAAAAATGATGTGTGGCAATAACTATACATATATTCGATTTAAGTATTCTAACATAATTATCATGTAGTGGATATCCTGCTATCTAGGGGAGGGGTGGGGAGTAGGGGGGAAAAATTTGTAACAGAAAGCTTTGTAAGGGTTAATGTTTAGGAATTACCCATACATATGTTTTGCAAATAAAAAGTATTAATAAAAAAAAAGAGATAGGACCCTAGCTCCTAGATATGAGTCACTTTATTTCTCAAGCTCACAGATGTTTTTATCTCAATTAGGGAGCTGTATTGCATTATAATTTCAGCCCAAACCCCTCTCTTTGCCTTAATTTTCAGGTCTGTGCATCCTGAGAGTAGAGTCAAATGTATCTTTGAGATTTCTTTCCTCTCCCTGTTTCTCACCTCATTTTTTGTGTGATTCAGCCCACTTATTCCTAACCTCACATAGGACAATCTACAGATTTAAGATCTGGGTTAGTAAAAACCTGAATATTTATTACAAATTTGGAATTTTACCTGAGTTCCCTAGTGGCACAGCTGTGAAAAAAATAAACTGAACAACCTGCCTACTAACGAAAATGTGGTCTTGTATGAATTCCATTGCAGTTCCCTTCAAGTTGAGAATTAGGATCCTATTTTATTGTCAGGAGCTTCCTTTGGGGATTCATCAATCATTCTGAGTTTTTCCCTCTATATATGCCCCCTCCTTCCTCTATAGAAAGGGCATAGGCTGGTGAGACCACTTTACACACCCTTTATTAAATCCTATAAAAAGTCTGTTTGGTAGTTTTGTTTTATGACCCTCTTAAGAGTTTTCTTGGCAAAAATACTGGAATAGTTTGCCATTTCCTTCTCTAGGTGAGGAAATTAAGGCAAACAGGTGAAGCTATTTGCTCAGTCATATAGCATCTGAGGCCAGGTTTGAATAAGGGAAGATAAGTCTTCATGACTACATCCCCACACTCTATGCACTATGCTACCTAGCTTCCCCTCTATAGGGAGTTATTCTTTCCCTATTCCACAGTAAGTACTGTCATCTTTCTGTGCAAATATCCAAATTATTATTTTTTGGTAGAACTTGGAAATTCATCAGTGTAAGTAACTTCCAATAAGAAAACTCCTGCTTTTAATAAATTGGGAAATCATCTTTAGATTTAAGAGTTCTGATAAAGGTCTCATATTTATAAGAATTCAAGCCATTCTCCAATCGATAAATGATCAAAGGATATGAACAGATAATTTTCAGAGGATGAAATTAAAACTATTTGTAGTCACATGAAAAAGTGCTCCAAATCACTATTGATCAGAGAGATGCAAATTAAGACAACCCAGAGGTACCACTACACACCTGTCAGATTGGCTAAGATGAAAGGAAAAAATAATGACAAATGTTGGAGGGGATGTGGGAAAACTGGGACACTGATACATTGTTGGTGGAACTGTGAACGGATCCAACCATTCTGGAGAGCAATTTGGAACTATGCTCAAAAAGTTATCAAACTGTACATACCCTTTGGCCCAGCAGCATTTCTACTGGGCTTATATCCCAAAGAAATCATAAAGGAAGGAAAGGGACCCACATGTGCAAGAATGTTTGTGGCGGCTCTTTTTGTAGTGGCTAGAAACTGGAAACTGAATGGATGCCCTTCAATTGGAGAGTGGCTGAATAAATTATGGTATATGAATATTATGGAATATTATTGTTCTGTAAGAAACGACCAGCAGGACAATTTCAGAGAGGCCTGGAGAGACTTGTATGAAATGATGCTGAGTGAAATGAGCAGAACCAGGAGATCATTATACACAGCAACAACAATACTATATGATGATCAATTCTGATGGACATGGCTCTCCTCAACAATGAAATGTTTCAACCAGTTCCAATTGTTCAGTGATGAAGAAAGCCATATACACCCAGAGAGAGGGATATGAAATGTGGACCACAACATAACATTTTCATGCTCTCTATTGATGTTTGCTTACATTGTGTTTCCTTTATTTGATGTTTCTTTCTTGTAGATACGATTTTTCTTGCACAACAATGATAAGTGTGGAAATATGTATACATATATTTGACTTGCCAAGTATTTTAACATAATTAACATGTAGTGGATATCCTGCCATCTAGGGGAGGGGTGGGGAGTAGGGGAGAAAAATTTGTAACAGAAAGCTTTGTAAGGGTTAATGTTGAAGAATTACCCATACATATAAATAAATATAAAATAAAGAAAAAAAAAAAAAAGAAAGCTGCTTTCAGTGCAGATCAGCAATTGTTCTGAAATGTATAATTTCAGAAAGTTTTCTGGGACACCAAGAGATTCATTGACTATAATCCAGAATTTCTTGATCCTGAAGCTAGCTCTCCATCCAATATTCTACGATGCCTCTTTCTTGTTGAATTGGATTAAATACCACATTTCTGTGTTTCCAACTGACCTGATCTAAGCCAAGAAATACATTACTACATAATTATCACATGAAAAGTACCTTGCTAGGCACTAAAGACAAAATAGAAAATAGTTCCTATCTTCAAAAAGCTTACACTCTACTGAGGGAGATACAATATTTAAACCTGTCAATATTTATCATTTGAAGAGGAAACAAGCACTTATAGTTAGGAAGACGAGGAAAGGCTTGCTGTAGGAAGGGATACCTGACCTGAGCCTTGAGAAAAGATAGGGATGCTGAGTCAGAAGTGAGGAGGGAGCAAATTCCAGGCACAGAGCACCACTTGGAGATTCTAGGAGTAAGTTCCATTATTCCAGAACCTACCACAATGTCTGGCACATAGGAGACACTTATAAGTGCTTACTGGCTGATTGATTAAAAAGTAAAAGCTCATATTCAAATCATACAGGTTCCCTAGGTGTTGGAGGGAAGAAAGAAGAGTGGGAACTAAGTCTCTTGGATCACATTCCAGGAGAGGGAATGACAAGTTCAGGGAAGAGTCAGTAGGCCTGATGTATGTTTCTTAAGATAGGCTCCCATAAATTATTTTGATCAGTAGTAACAGGTTTCTGACAGGTGCTATTCTCTGGCAATTCAAGAGATCAAAGATCCCACCAGTGACCAAATTCATTAGAAATAATTTCTATTGCTACCAAAAAAAAATGAACTGCAGAATAATAGAGCATTTCTACTTTGAGATTATGCTAATTGTTGTTCATAAATCCTGAACACAAAAATTAAGTCAATACATGACAAAATTGTTTCTGTGAAGTCTCTAAAGAAATTAAACTCAAAGTTGGGAATCTAGTATTGCCAGATAGATGATTCCAAACAACATATAGTGTCTCCCTCCTTGTCTTTCCAAAGAAAGGCAAAAATATCATCTCCGCCTTAGAGAATTCCTATCTTAAATAAAAACTTCTTGAGAGTAGGGAGTACTGGCCCCCTGCATTGAAAAGAAATCCTTTACACACAGAAACTTGCAGCAGAAAACCCTTCAATTTAGCAGCATCATTATTATTTCTTAATGAATCTATAGACAAGCAGTCCATAAAAAATTTGTTAAGCACTTAATATGTGCCAGATACTGAGTGCTGAGTGTTAGAGATACAAAAAGAGGACAAAGACAGGGTCTGTCCTCAAGGAACTCACAATCTAATGGTAAGGTTGAGGCTGAGGAGCTAAAGGAAGAGAGGAGCAAACCAAGCAAACAAATATGCACAAAGAAGCTCTATAGAAGCTAAATAGGAAATCATTAAGAGAACTATAGAGCTAAGCATACTGACTGGCCAGTGGGACTAAAGAACTTGAATTATTGTTCATTTGTCCACATGTAGTAAACATTATTGGAAGAGCTTTTTTTTTTTTTAATCTGGATTTATACTTTTTTTTGGCATATGAAGTTCCCATGACTAATGCAGATGCTACTATGGTGCAACCTGTAAGCATTGTAACCAGAGGACACTGATAAATAGTTAAATGACTTGCTCAATGTCGCACCTGAAATCACATCTCCCTAACTCTGAGACCTGTTCTCTATTATGTCATATTTCCAGAATGTCAGGGAGTTAGGGCAGTCAACAGGTATTATTAAGCACTTAAAATGTGCCAGGAACTATGCCAAAGGGGATCCAAAGAAGGGCAAAAATATCATCTCCCCCTTAGAAAACTCCTATCTTATACAAAAACTTCTTGAGAGTAGGGAGTTTCATTCTTTGCATTTGTAACCCCAAGCTTAGCACAATGTCTGGCACATAATAGATACTTATAAGAGCTCATATTAATATCAAACAAATTGCTTATGCATCTAAGGGGTGAAAGAAAAGTAGGAACAAAGTCTCTTGGATCATTAAATCCCAAAATGTGTTCCCTTTAGGGACACCTTTAGTGAACTTTGACGGATGTGTTCCACGCTCCAAATGTATGTCCTTAAAACTTAGCTAAAGTTAGGAATAATAGTAGATTCCTCTGTTGCTGCCTTTGACTTTTTGTGCTTGGCACATTCAGTTTAGTAGAATAAATGACTACCAATACTAGTTATCATCCAAAGTTTTTTGTTTTGTTTTGTTTTGTTTTTGTTCATGCTGGGAAGAAGAATCTCCTTTCCCCAAGGTTCAATTAGGTAAGATACTGAATGAGGTAGAAAGAAATGGGAAATCAATTTACAATAGTATTTCATTACATTTATTTTATTTTATTTTATTGCTTTTTGCTGAGGCAACTGGGGTTAAGTGACTTTCCCAGGGTCACACAGCTAGGGAATGTTAAGTGTCTGAGACCAGATTTGAACTCAGGTCCTCCGGACTTCAGGGTTGATGCTCTATCCACTGCACCACCTAGCTTCCCCATTACATTTATATATCATAATTAATTCAGCTAAAACAATTCTGAGGTACCACTACATACCTCTCAGATTGTTTAAGATAACAGGAGAAGATAATGATAAATGTTGGCAGGGATATGAGAAAACTGGAACACTAAATACATTTTTGGTGGAGTGTGAACTGATCTGATCATTCTGTAGAGCAATTGGAACCATGCCCAAAGGAACTGAGCATATCCTTTGATCCAGCAGCATCTCTCTACTAGGTTTGTATCCTAAAGAGATCATAAAAAAGGGAAAAGAGCCCACATTTGCAAAAATGTTTATAGCAGCCCTTTTTGGAAACTAAATTAGATGCCCATCAGTTGAAGAATGGCTGAATAAGTTATGGTATATGAATATAATGGAATATTATTGTTCTATAAGAAACAATCAGCAGGATGATTTCAGAAAGACCTGGAAAAATAAACTGATACATGAATTGATGCTGAATGAAGTGAGTACAAAGCAATCACAACTCTGGAGGACTTGGCTCTTTTCAACAATGAGGTGATTCAGGCCAATTCTAATAGCCTTGTAATGGAGAGAGCCATCTTCATCTAGAAAGAGGATCATAGGGACTGAATGTGGATCACAACATAGTATTTTTACCTTTTTTGTTGTTTTTTTTCCTTTCTCATATTTTTCCCTTTTTGATCTGATTTTTCTAGTGCAGCATGATAAATGTGGAAATATGTTTAGAAGAATTACACATTTTATCTATGTTGGATTGCTTGTTGTCTGGGTGAAGGAGAATAGGGGGAAAAGAAGGAGAAAGGTTTGGAATACAGGGTTCTGCAAGGGTGAATATTGAAGACTATCTTTGCATATATTTTGAAAATAAAAAGCTATTATTAAAAATTTAAAAAAAATTTACTCATCCATTCCCCAGTTGATGAGCATTCCCTTAGCTCTTTGTTATTACAAAGAAACATGCTATGAGAATTTTTTTTTAATAAAGAAGCTGAGTCAAAGGATAAGCACAATTTATTAACTTTTAAAAGGGCATAGTTTCAAATTTTCTTCTAAAAGGGTTGCACCAATTCATAACACTAGCACTGCTTTAGTATACCTGTTTTTCTCTATGGGAAAAAACCCTATAACGTTCATTTTCTGTTGTCAGTTTTGTAAATCTGATGGTTGTGAGATGAAACTTCATATCTGTTTTAATTCACAATCTTTTTGACAATTTTTTTCATATAACTATTAATAGTTTGAATTTTTCATTTTTAATATTGCCATAGTATGCTTGAATTTTTTCCCTTGAAAATTACCTGTTTAATTCCTCTGACATTTTACAAACTAAAATTGAAGTAATTCTTTATTCATTTTGGAAATGAGGCCTTTATCAGAGAAATTTGCTACAGATTTTTTTTTCTCAGTTGCTATTTCTCCTCTAAAGAGTGGCAATGGAGTTACTTGGGCAAAAACTTTTCAGTTTTATGTGATCAAAATTGTCCACTTTATCTTCTATGATCTTTTTTAAAATCTCTTTTTAGATCATAAACTCTTCTATCCATCACTACATAAATTTCTTTCTTGTTCTTCCCATGTTTTATAGCTAGATCATTTACATATTCGGAACTTTTCTTGATATGTAGTGAGAAGGTGAATTAAAACTAATTTTGTCAGACATCTGTACAATTTCCCCATAACTAGAGTCTTTGAGTTTAGGTTCTTAAGCAAATCACAATATTGGGCAGGAGGAAATGGTACAAGCTATCCTAGTCAGTGACCTAAGTGGTTCTAAGATGGTCATCTGCTCCTATTGGACAAGTGATCCAAAGGTACAAAAATATTTTGGGGCACTTGCCATGGAGTTGTGATCTCTACCAAGCTGGGCTTGATCACTGTCACAAGGTAAAAGAAGGGTGGAGGATCTTTAGCTAACTTCCTACAGTTAAGCAAGTGAACTTAGAATCTGCAGTTCCTAACTCCGGGCCTTATAGAGAATGCTGATATGATTCTATCAAATTGACTAATATATATAAAATAATAATAATAATTCTATCAAATTGACTGATTGGAATAGAGTAGGAGTCCAAATGAATTACTTCTTTTACTACCTTATATCAATACAAATAGAATGATAATATTTAAAAGAGGGGCTTTGCTTTCATGGTAAGCTCAGATCATTAAAAAAAGCTGCAATTTTCAGAAGACAAACCAGTGTGTTCTCTGCCTGCTCAACTGTAGACCCAAATCACTGTCCATTTGTATTATCTGAGATAGATATACATATAGATATACATACTGATGAACAGATATACATATTGAGTTCTATAGGTGTCCATCCAAATTTATATTTTAATCTTGGTAAAAGACATTCTTCAGTCACTTGGCTTTTCTGGTAAGGATAGTCAAGCCAAATTTCTTTGACTAATCATTGAGTTACCTATTGGAATTCTGCCTCTTAACACATTCTGGTTATGTAACCATAGGCAAGTTACTTTACCTCAATGTTTTTGATTACAGAAATTACAGATGAGTTACTTCAGTATAGACAGTTTTCACAGGAGAGTTTCCCACACTGATAGGTCAAAAAAAAATCTCCCCTAAGTTTTCTCTTTTGTAGTCTAAACATACATAATTCCTTCAATTTATCATTTTAAACTTTACTATCTTACTTGCCAGATTTTATTTCAGTTTGTTAATGGGGTTCCTAAAATATAGTACCCAGAATTGGACACAATACTTAAGATGTGATCAGACCAATGCAAGTACTGCCAATTCCCTCATTCTATTAATGCAGGCCAACTTTGCACTGTTTTGGCTGCTATGTCATACTGTTGATGTAGCTACATGATCAGGGCTGTGCATTAGGGAGATTGCTTTAGAAGTGTACACAAGTATGCAGAATGAATTGAAGAGAAATCTGAGACATGGAGAACAATTAGAAGGCTATTGAAATAGCCAAGAATATGGACCTAAAATGGAGAGGTAACAGAAATGGAGAGTTAACAGATGAAATATTTAACCAAATAGATAGGGGGATGATAAAACAGGGTCAAAGATAACACCTTGGTTTCAATCCTGGATAATAGAGTGAAAGGCCCTGCCATTGACAAACTAAGATGTCAAAAGAGTCAGTTTTTAGGGGAATAGTGGTTGCAATTTAGACATGTTAAATTTGGAGAATAGGTCTTCTAAGTGGAGGCATCCTGTAGGCATTTGGATGTAGACTCATTTAAAAAAAGGTGCACCAAGTGAAAGTCAGAATTATTGGGAAAAATCCCAGAAAAACCATTGCATTCCTTTCTAACTCCAGACAATTCCAACAATAGATGTCAAATAACAAGAATAGCTCTTTCCCAAAGCAGATAGAAATCTTGGGCAACCCAGTGTGTTTACTTCAACCAGAGAAGGAAAGCAGGAGAGGACTAAGGTGTAGTCTTGTTGCTTATTATAACATAATTCAATAAAGGATAGTATTTCAAGGGAAAATATCTCAGCCTTAAATGTTTAATTTGCTACTTTTTAAATTTAAATTGCTACATAAACCTGAACTGAGAACACTGATTGGAATTTTTTTTTAAAAGTTCCATATTCAAGTTCTGCTTCTATAAAGGATTTGTCAAATTGTAAAGTTCTACAATTCTGTAAAAAAAGCCCAAAAGCTACTATGAAACTGAATTGACCTAGAGTTGTGGGAAGTTTCCCCTAATACACTTCATCCCAAAATGTTATGGGATATCTAGGTACCTCAAGAACAAAAGAAATGTTATTAGCACAGACACCCATGGATTTAAAAGCTTAATCCAGTTATTTGGATACAAATAACCCCAATTCATCATTTGTTAAATATTTCTAATGCTAGGAGGATTCCCGTAGAAGGTAGCATGTGCTCTAAAGGAAAGTAGGAATCAAAAAGCTGATAGGAAAGAGTACATTACAAACTTGGGATAGAAACTACCTGCTCAAGGTGGTCTGCCTAATGTTTGGACTTTGAAAACCACCTTACTGCACTTAATCGCTTAATCAAATCTTTTGCCTCCTTAAGCCTGTTTGCTCATTTGCTTTAATACTTTTTATTAACGCCATTTATTACTTGCATCACCTATATCACAAGGAGGTGGATTCTGAAACCTTAAAAGTTATACCAACACAGATTCCATGAGTGCCATGCTAGGCCAGTGCCCCTCCACGCCAGTTTTCTAATTTACATAATGGGTTAATAAAAAAATGGGAAAGAGTAGGGAGAAAGTATCGGGCTGCAAAGCCCTCACAGAAGAGAAGTGAATGACCTGGGGGAGGCTGAGTAAAGCTGGGGGGAACTCCGGGAGGAAGTTAGGGGAGTTTATTTCTTACTCTCGTCCAGGTCACCCCCCAACTGCCCGACCTACCAAGCAGCACGGGACAGCCTCTCTAAACCCCGAACCAATCATGAACGCGGACGCATGCGCGCGCGCGGGAAACCGAGAGGGAGGGGTAAAGAAAGAGTGGGGGAAGGGGAAACTAAAATCCTGGGGAACTTGCACTCGCGCCAGGCAGAGGCCAGGACAACCGACCCTCTACTAATCTCCCAATCCCAGGCCTCCACAGGAGGCCGAAGGGTGGAGTCCAATGCTACTATCCAAAGGCCATCACTGCCCAATCTAGACTATTCTGGGCCAACAGTCAGTCGAGAGGGTCTTCCCTCTTTGCTCTAGTCTCCCCTCCCCCACTAGCGGTCTTCAATCCAATCATCAGGCACTTCCTGTCCTCACTTCTAGCCAATCCGCATCCTCCACGAAGAGTAGCCCTAGGGGGCGTGTGGGAAGGTACCTGGAGCGATGGTCACACCAACCAACGGAGCACTAGCACGAGGAGAAAGAGGCGGGGTTTAGACTAAGCATTGGCCAACCATCTTCTAGGGATGGAGCCCGGGCTGGGCGCCGTGCGCGGTGGGGCTCGCTCCGCGTCCTCCTAGTCCTGAGGCACGTGACGTTCGCTTCGGGCCGATCCGCTGCAGCATCCGCGGTGCTGGGCGTGGGGCGAGGGGGTGGGAAGTGGCGCCGGCGCCGGCCGCGAAGCACGAGGTGAGACAGACGCAGCTGTCCTAGTCCTGGGGACTGGGACAGCCAGGGCCTGGTAGGTCGGCTTCACGTCAGGGGGGGAGAAAGGCTGGCTTAGGCTGCCAGGTTGAGCGGTGGGGGAAGAGGCCTGAGGCCCCAGGGACGTGTGGGAATGATGCGGCCTGGGAACCGGGGTGCGGGGCTCCCTAATGGAGGAGCGGGATAAAGCTGGGAGCCGGGTCCGTGCCGACATTCGTAGGAACTGAGCGGCCTGTGGAGTGAGGTGGGAGGTCAGTGGGGCTGGAGCTTGGAGGGGGGCGTGACCTCCGGGCCCGGCTGGTCGCAGCGGGCGGTGGCCCAGGAGGCCCGCGTGCCTCTTTCCTTTCCGTTCATCCGCTGGCGGGCTGGTGCGCGGTCTGGCTCAACCCGAGTAAGAAGGCCTCTGGGGAGAGAGACACAGGCCTGGGGCGGCGCGGGGGAGAGAGAAGCCATCTTCCTACTCTGGGCAGGAGCCCGGGAACGTACAGGACGAAGAAACCAAATCCTCCGGGGCACGAGGTGGCTGGGGGTTTTGGGAAACCAACGATCTCGAAACGGGAGGAGGGTAGGATAAGAGAGCCTCCATCGAGGGGTTAGGTAACCTGTTGGGAAAGAAACTGCTGGGAAGACAGACCGAAAAACTTGTTCTTAGGGTTGTGAATGTATACATCTATTAATCAGAATTCGTTTATCTTCAGAGAACCTTAAGTATGCTAAAGAGTTTTTGAAAAATTTACTCTGGAAGGACACCGTTTGAGGTCCAATTCCCTTGTTTTAGTGGCCCAGAGAAGGGAAGCAACTTGCCCAAGGTCACACAGCAGGTAATTGTCAAAGCTGGAAATGAAACTAATTGTTCTAACTCTTATTTAGTGCTCTTTAAGCCCACACCATTCTCCAGGTCCCTTAAGCTCTGACAAAATACTAGAAGTAAGATTTTCTTAGTTTGAGACATTACATTTCTCTTTAAATTTTCTATTCAGTCCCACCCCGATGTCTCCATGGGACTTTCTATCCTTAGATTTCCTTTCTACAAGTTCTCCCTTGGCAATTACCACTCCTTCAAGCTTCTGACCCTGTGCAGATAATTCCTAAATTTATAGCTTCAGACATACCCGATATCCTACAAATACCTAGAACTCAACCTGTCCAAAAGCAAATTAATTATATTTTTGTCAAAATAACCACCTGACCACTGGTTTGTTTCCCCACTATTTACCTAATCTGTCTTGTTTGTAACTTTCAAAAAGTCCCCAGGGCAGAAGCCCTTTTATACTGGCAGGTGTTTAATAAATGTTGAATTGATTCAAATTTTTGGAGTCAATTAGTGATTAGGTTCTCTGGAATTCATTCTTGATCTCTTAGCCCTTTTCAATCCTTCATTCCAGTTCCAAAATGATCCTTGAAAATGGATCTATATGATCATGCCACACCTGTAACCAAAAGCTCTTTTTTAAGTGGCTCCCGATTGTCTTCTGAGTCAGCTTCAACCAATCTGGTATTTAAGACTCCAATCCTGGAATTATTCTCTACCATGTTCTGATCCAGCCAAACTGGGCATCTTTGTGTTGCTGAGCATGATAGTGCATCCAACTTTGTACTTTTATTAAAGTTGTCCCTCTTTCTTCATAGACACCTTTAGAAATCTTTTGATCTTTTAAAACCCAATTTGAATGTTACCTCCTCCTGGAAGGAAACCTTCCTTGATACATTCTCAAACTTCAGGTGGCATTTTGTTTTCTAATTCTTCAAAGTACTTACATGATAATGTATTATATTTAAGCTGTGTTGGTGTTATATTTCTCTAGATTTTTTTTTTAATCCACCACACCCCATTGCTATTAATTAGTAGGTGCTTAATAAATGTTTGGGGAAAGGAACAAGCATTTTTCGAGTGCCTGCTATGTCAAGCACTGTGCTAAGTATTTTACGGATATCTCATTTGGAATGTTGGGGAAAGGATGGATAGAAATTCAACTGTTTATCATAAGCCAAAGGCATTTTTGCTGATGAAGGAAAAATAAACTTTTGGAGTTGGTGTAAACATCACTTCTGCCACTAAGGGACAATTGGAAAGAAACTTCATGTGTCTCCAGTATAGGAAAAGAACTATGCTGAAAGGGAAACTCCAATTTTCTTTAGCTTTTAATTAGATTTTTGTGTGATTTTGAATAGTGCCTTGGAGTCAGGTTTAAAATAGGGGACGATATTATGATGATCTGTTAGCAAATATAAAATGGATCTTTCTTAAGCCATGGATTGAAGCAGCTTTTTCGTTGGCTTTAATCAGGGTTTAAAAGTAACTGTAGGAACAGGTAGATTGCACAGTAGTACATAGAGCACCAGCCCTGGAGTCAGGAGGACCTGAGCTAACATCCAGCCTCAAGATAATATTTTCTAGTTGTGTGACTGGGCAAATCATTTAACCTCAATTGCCTCAAACCCCAACATGCTCCCCAAAAGAATAATTGTAAGTTTCATGGTATTGCCTTACCTTACACAACCTAATGTACACAAATCAATTATAAAGAAGCTTTGGTTTTAAAGTTCAATTGAAGTGTGTTGTGCCTCATTTGCAATTACAAGTGCATTTAATGAATTAAATTTAAGGCTTGTAGATAGGATTTTTTTTTCCCTTTTTAAAGATAAGAGTATTTTATAGATGAAGAAATTGAGGTCCATAGTTAAGTGAACTTGCCCATGACCACATTTGTCAGGCAGAGCGCCCGCCTGAACAAAATTTATTTTTATTATTTTTTTAACCAGTGATGTTTCTTTAGAGGCAGGTACTGAGCTGTTTTGCAAGCTGTGAACTATAATTAATATTCCTGCAAGTATATTTGTTATTTTAGACTTCAAGCTTCCAGAGAACAGTGATTCTCTTCTGATCGAGTACCTGATTATGTTTGATTAGTTAGTGGGGGGGGGGGGAATCTTTTTTTCTGGTGGAAAAAAGACTGTTGTATCTGATCTAGCTCAGATTTTTCACTGTTTAAAGTAGTGTCAAGCTGAAATAGAAGCAGACCCAGTTAAAGATTTCCGGGGGCCACAGATTGATAGAAAAACTACTTTAACTTTATGTTCTATTCTGTTTTTATTTATTTTGTAAACTATTTCCCTGTTGCATTTTGAAGTGATGGGGACTTTGTTTGACATTTCTGGTTTAGTGGACCAAGATTTTTTTTTTTTTAAATCAGTTTATTGGTAGCTTAACATTTTTTAAATTAGGGGTGGAAGATAGGTATTCTTTAGCCACATAAATTGTTAATTTTTGAGAGAACTTGGCTTTTTCCCCCCTAAGGAAAAGAGATTAGGTGGGTGGGTCATCAGTGCTATTTGAAATGTCTTTGGCATTATTATCTAGGCTTGAACATTTCCTTTCAAAGATTTCACCATCAAGCAAATTGCTTATCTAAATCTGGTCCTACTGAGTGGACAATTTCCTAAATACATGTGAGAGGCTTCTATGAGATAAAGTAATTTATAGTTTTGGAATTAAAATACTCAGGTATCATCCTCATATATCCACACTCAGCCATCTTCTTCCCATAACTCTAACCGATCTAGAATTTTTATGTTGTGATTTATGATGACCTTAGGATATAAGCTATATTTTTTTCCATATCTTGATATCTTCCTCATTCAGTTATCTTGTATATTGGTTCCTCAGTTTAACTGTCTCTAGCACAGTCACTTTTTATACACTTGGTTTGATCTGGTTATTTTCCCAGTTTTGTTATTTTTATATTTTCATACTGCCATTTTTAGTGCCATTTCTATCTCTTCTAGCCCAGAACAACTATGTTAGAGGCAATAAATGAAACAATTTATAAAGTTTTTTGCAATTCTTTACCATTTTTCTTTCATTTCCATCCCTGAATGTCCTTGAGTGTCTTGCCAAGCTTTCTTGAAACCTCAACTGCTTCTCTAACTTTATGAAGACAACCCTGCTCATAATCTTATATCATCATCCTATTAAGTAAACTCAAGGGTCTCTCTTTTAACCTTAAGGATAAAATATAAAGTCTTATTAGGCATTGTAAGGCCTTCAAAATGTGGCCTTAAACCTATCTCTCTTTACACCTTTATTGAATCTTACCTATGCCCATGTAGTCTGCTTTGCTGCTTTACAAGACACTACCTCACCCACCTCTCTTTCTGCACTAATTATCCTCCATGAGCACACATAATGCACTTTTTTATTCTAACTTTTATCAGCCATCTTTTTCTGTTTGGCACGTTGTCAGATGTTTGCTGACTAAGACACTTTCTGGGCTATTTTGGTGTCCTTGTGGCTGTTAAATTTCTCTATTAAAAACATTATAGTCATCAGTGTCATTTTTGTTGTCCTTTTAATTTTTGATTCTCGTTTACTTTTTTAAGTGGTTACGGTTAAATTGATTTGCATGCCTTCCTTTTTCCCCATCCCTTTCTTCCCCATTTGTCTTGTTTTTTGCTTTTAATTCTGATTTTAGCTCTAAGCCAATGGACTGACTGTACATAGCTGCCTTAAGGGATAACTCCCACATAATTATCAAGTCTTTTCCTATCTGTTAATATTTAATCTATTTTGTTCTTTGTGGTATTATTTGGTGCTCACTATGTCCATTGCCAACCAATTATCTTGAAAATATATAGAAACCTGAGGCTTCCATACAGTCTACAAGACTTCTGAACTATGCTTTCCCACTTAGAGCAGAAATTTCTTGTTTCTTTGATTCCAAATTCCCTAAACATTTTTATCCTTTTTTCCTATAGACTCATTCCCCCTCACCTTAAGTAGGTGGTTAGTAAATAAATAATTGCTTGATGAGAATGGTTAAAGGGAAGTTCAGCCAAAATTAGTAGGCAGCCATTCTTTAGTGAAGGTTTTCTAATTACTTGGAAATTTGTCTTCAGTTATTAATTAGGCTATATTCTTAGTTGGACTGGCTGTATCAGGATGAAATAAGGAATGTTTTGAAATAATTGACAAATAAGTATTAAGTGATTTACACTTAGTGGGGGGGTGCTTAACCAAGGATATCATAGCATTATTACTTTCCGTTTCATTATGAACTAAATTTTTTGTGTGTTGACCTAGGAAACTTAATCACCCAGTATATTTCCTTTTTGAAAAATACATACTAGACTTTTATGAAAATGTTTTGCCTAACTTCACATGTAGGAAGGGAGAGAATCTGGAATTCAAAAGTTTTTAAAACAAATGTTTAAAAAAAATGTTTTATATGTAATTGGAGAAAATAAAAACATTAAAACATAAAGCATGAAAAATATGTACTGGGTTACAATTGATAAACGTTTTTGAACCTGTTTGACTATAGTAGACCGCATAAGCAGGTCTGACAAGCTATACTAATTATTTTGACCAGAGTAGATAGTGGTAAAATATTCCTGATTAATAATTAATTAATAGTTCATGGTAGCCTAAAACAGGATGTTTGTGGAAGTAATGTTGGGCTTGGAATCATATGAGACTTAAATTCAAATTCTACTTTTATACAACAGAGGGATGTCCTCCCTCAGTGATTTATAAAATGGAGGGGGGGGGTATTAACCTATAGAACAAAGTTGCTGTAAGGATTAAGTGGTTGGCTACTTTTATAATTATATTTAGACTGTCTTTTGGAAAAAAAAATGTTTCATTTGTATAAAAAATTTGGAAATCATGTGGATGTAAAGATGTTAACTGCTACAATAATGGGCTTATAGTTAATGAATACAGCTTTAGATTGAAGGTTGGAAGATCAGCTACTCTTAGCTTATCCTAGGAACCCAAGGTAGCTTAGTAAAAGTGCATCCAACTTAAACCAGCTTTATGTAAATGTGTAATTAGGAAGCAGAACTTGACTCACTTTAAAGAGAATACCTATCTCTTTAGAGGAATCTTTTGAATTCATCAACTTTCCACAATATGTATGGAATGATCTGATTTACACAATCTTGACTAAAGTCTCAAATCCTCCCCCAGCTGTGAGAGGTGAATGAAAAAGGTCAATGGAGTGAGCACAAGATTTGGCAGGTTAAATATGAGCCTAACAGTGGACAATATGTTATCAGACTGGCCTAGCCAAGTATAGAGGCTTATCACCAGAGGGTTAGGCCATAGAAACACATAGAACTTGTCTGCTTAATTATAGAGAAAGCAGTAGGGGAGAGAGTATCCAAACCTTTCAAATCTTGGGTCTTTTGAATTATCAAAGATTTACACAAACTTTTTAATAACCTATTAAGTAAAACGGGGAGTTTGTGCATTTTAGATAGATACTATGTGTCTCTTGTGCTCATAAAAGAATAAATTCCCTTTAGTTATCTTCCAGATAAAGATCAATAGGAATGTTTCTTCTGCCTGTGATTGCAGCCTCCTTGAGAAGTTGTGGTCTTTTAAGATTTGCCATGCCAAAAAAAGTTAAATCTCAGTTAACCTGGTAATGAGGTCAGTAATGCAACCCTTCCAACTTGTAACTTATGTTAGCCTACCTTTCAAAAAATCCAGCTCACCTTAGAGTAAACTAGTCACATTACAAGTTAGATTTGTGAACTGGAGACTGTTCTGTGCTTGTTTAATACTTTTTTAACCTTTTGTATTACCTTTCCTTGAATTTATACCTTTAGTAATTAGAATGGAAGACTATCTGGAAAACTAGTTTTAGAAAAATGGCTAAGTCATGGAAACCAAAATTTAAGTGGCCAGGGTTAATTGACTTGAGTGCTTTTTAAATATTGTAGCTATTGAAAGAGATATTTTAAGCCAAAGTTCAGAGATTGTTCCATAGGCTACCATAATTCCATTAGATTAGTCTTTAAATCTACTTTTTTTTTTTTTTTTTTTTTGCTTTTTGCTTTTTGCTGAGGCAATTGAGGTTAAGTGACTTGCCCAGAGTCACACAGCTAGGGAATGTTAAGTGTCTGAGACCAGATTTGAACTCAGGTCCTCCTGACTTCAGGGCTGGTGCTCTATCTACTGCACCACCTAGCTGCCCCTAGTCTTTAAATCTATATGAACATGAGATGATGCCCCAGCTAGATACTGCTTTAGAGGACTTGAATCTAAGCCCCATTTTTTAATGTGGCTTCTGGTCAGTGGAATTAGAAAACAACAGGGCCGTGACTCATGTTTCTCATACTTCTGGATAGATTGATCAAGATTCAAATTAAAAACTACTCTAGGACAGTGTACCTGATAAAAAGGTAGATTTCTGCTGTTGTAAACAAGTTGGTCTGTTTTGTGTGTTTTTGTTTTGTTTTTACTAGATGAAACTTATCCTGAAAGAAAAACATCTCCAGTTTTCTCTTGAGATTTAGAAGTTTGACCATTATTATTTATGACTACATCAAAATATAAACTTTTTCATTAAGTTCTTTGAAAGCTAATACGGGAATGAATTTTTAGTAAATAGTACTTTGAACAAGATTTTGGATATGAACCTTGTGAACTAAATTGTACCTTACAGAGCTGGGGAAACTTCACCCAGATGTTTGTCTTTAAAATAATTTATGTAGTGGGAACTAGATTGTTTTACCCAAGGAGATTGTAATCATAAGAAACTCCATCAGACAGTTGGAAGTGTTTTGTTGTACTGGAACTTTATTGTATACCCCCAAAATTATTATTTTTGTAAATGAGAAATTAATCTGTAGGATGATTTATTTAAAGAAAAACAAGAAAAAGTAATAACCTCCCCAAAATGTGCAGTTTTAACTGTTATGGGAACCAACTAGTTCTGGGTGGGACCCTCGCTAAGTACTTTGAAGAATTTATATTTGGCTCTTTGGCATACACTTAAACAGCCTTTCCCTTTTTAGCCTTTGGGGTAGTGAATGGAATGAAGCCCTTTGTTGTCTGCCAGAGACTGGCCTAGAGCAGGCCTCCATGCTAATTGAAGCCGTTGGTTTTCAGTAATTGGCTTATTGTTTATTGCCTGTAGTAAGTTCATTCAGCAAACATCTACAATATATGTAAAGCACACATAGGATTCTGAAGCAGTCAAACCATTCTTATCTTAAAAGTTTATGTGCTAACAGAGATGATACCAGTATAAAATACTGTAGAATGTTTTCAGTTTTTCTAGTTGGAAAGAGATTAAGAAAGGAAAATTGCATTAGAACTGGGCCTTCAAGAAAAGTCAAGGTAATGAGAAAAATATATAAAGGAAGGACTTTAAGCAGTGCCACACCTTAAATTGTATTATAAGGCAGTAATTATCAAAATTCTCTGGATGGATCAGTGGAATAGAGTAAATGTTCCATACACAGTAATAAAATTATTATAAGTAGCCTTGTGTTTGATAAATGCAGAAATTTCAACTTTCAGGATAAAAATTCACTGGTAACAAAAATTGTTGAAAACTGGAAAGTATGACAAAAACTAATTGTAGACTGATGTTTTTACACCATTTGCCTCAAGGTAAGGCAAAAATGGATACGTGATTTAGACATAAATGAGAGATCATAAATAAATTAGAACATGGAATATATTTCCTGCCAGATTTATGGATAGAATTTTTAATAAAAGAAAGCATTGTGAGGTGTAAAATGAATAATTTTGATTGTGTCTAAGATTGGGAAAAAGCAAAAGTTTAGAAAAAAATTTATAGATGGTTTCTCAGATAAAGGCCACAAATCTTTAAGTATACAGATAATTTTGTCAGATTTTAAGAATGACTCATTCCCCAATTGATAGGTAGTCAAAGGATATGATAAAGCAGTTTTTGAAGGAAGACATCAAAGCTTTGCATATAGTCATATATGGGGGAAATGTTCTAAATCATTATTAATACTTTGAGATACTACCTCACATCTATCAGATTGCAAAAATTATATATGTTGAAAAGGAGGTGGGAAAAGTGGGACACTAATACTCTGGAACAATGAACAATGTAGAATTAAGACTTATGAGTTGTAAAGCTGTATACCTCTGACCCAGAAAAAGTCTATTTCCCGGTATGATAGAGGAAAAAAGGAAAAGAAGCCTGTATTTTAAAATATTTATAGCAGCTCTCTTTGTGGGGTGACAAGGAGCTGAAAATTGAGGGGAATGTTTGAAAAAATTGTATGTGATTGTGATGGAATAATTCTGTGAGAAATGATGAACAGGTTGATTTTGTGAAAACATGGAAAGACTTACATGAAATATGAAGAGTGAAATGAGCAGACCCAAAAGAATATTGTAAACAACATCAATATTGTTCAAAGAGTAAATGTAAATAACTAACCTTTTCTAAATTGTGTGAATATTCAAAAGTACACAGGACCTATGAAGGAAGCTTTCCACCTCCAGAGAAAGGACTGATATCCGTCTTTATATTCTTTCAAATGTCTGTGTCAAATGTTGGCTTTCTCTAGTGTGGAATTGGGACATACTTATAATTTAAAAAAAAAAAAACAGAACAAAAAAAATTTTTTTTGTAAATGCTATTTAAAAAAAAGAATGTGTTTATCAGATTTTTCAAGTTAACACGGCGGTAAGAATGATAACTAATACATTATTGTGTCTACAGACAAGTTTTAATAAAAATACATATAAAACCATTTAATTTAAAAAACCAAAAGCCTCTAAAAAAAATCTTCTGGAGAGTATAAACTAGCCAAAACTTGGAGGAAAAAAAAAAGATTTTAAGTGAATTGCAGACTTAGCATGAATCTAATGTGACTAATTTTGTCAATTAAGAAAACTAAATGGTTTACCATAAGTTGGGGGGAGGAATGGTGATTATATTGTGGAAGGCTTATAAAAGGCTATTTTTTCTCCCAGAAATAGATTTCTTTTATTTCCCAAGTTACTGAAGCCTATTGTTTTCTATACATATAGACATGTATATGTGTGGTGTATATACAAAATTGTTTCATGTGTTTGCTTATTGCATTTTCTACCTAGCTTTGTATGACTGTAACCTTAGACAAATAATTCTTTTCATGAATCTCTGCTATCTCCTGTATCATAAAGGAGTTTCCCTAGGTGATCCCTAAGATTCAGCATGAAAATTAAATGGAAGAGAGGTTTAAAGTCATGTTCTTAGCTCTCTCCCATCTGCCTCTACAGACCATGGAACCAAAATGGTGGTTGTTTATGGTTTTGCTGCTCCTCGGAACAGTGGTTCAGGCACATGATGGACATGATGATGAAGATGAGGATGATGATGATGATGTGATTGATGTAGAAGAAGAACTGGAAGATGGCATTGAGGAAGTAGAAGACTCAAAACCAGGAGATGGTGCCTCTCTTCCGCCTCCATCACCAAAGGTTGGGACATCTTTAACATTAAACATTTTTTTTTGTTATAATTAGCACATTAAGATAAGCTGGGATCTTTATATTTCAAAATCAAAAATATGTATTGAGCATCTATAAAAATTGTCCTGCAAGAAAGCAAGTTTAGATTAAAAAAATTTTTTTTTCAAAAGGGAAATCTGGCCAATTTTGACAGTAAACTAGAGACATATTTTTAAATAACCAATATTCTTTTTAAAAGAGCGTTTTGAGTTTCTTGAAAACAAAGTGCCACTTGCCCCCCCAAATAGATAGATCACTGAGGATTTAGTATTGATTTTTATTTGTTATTGTTAAATTCAGGTTACCTACAAAGCCCCAGTTCCAAAAGGAGATGTTTACTTTGTTGATGCCTTCGACAAGGGAATGCTGGTCGGGTAAGCATGATGTTATGATATGAAGTTTGGACCTCTTATTTATCTAGAATTTTGCAAAATAACCTGAAATTAAGATTCTCTTCAATTTTTTAATTTTGAAATGACTTGTTTATCCTAGGTCTTTGTTGTATTATGTTAATACACAGATAGTGAACTCTGCTGATAAGGATATGTGATCATTTCATACTTTTTAAATTTAGAATTATGTGCTTGGGAAAATAGAGGTTTTTATTTATAGTGTGTAAGATATTTTCTTCCTTCCCAAATGTGGAGGGGGGGGAGGTGAAGTTAGTAAAACCAATCATTGTATCAGTTGACTTCAATAGCATTGTATGTTAATATTCCACATGCTTAGTTAGCCCTTGTCCTTCAGCAAAGAAAGGGTGATGTTTCTTTCCCTTCCTGTTCTCCCCCCCCAAAAAAAAAAAAAAAAAGATCTTTCAAACCAGGATTAGTTGGTTCAGTCTTTCTTTCCATTAAATTGTGATTGATTTGGCATTTGGTATGTTCTTGGTTTTGCTTACTTTACTCTGTATCATTTTATATATCTTATTCAAGGGTCTCTGAACTTTTGATAGTGTTTCTTCAACAGGGTTAGAATTGCATTACTGTAATTTGTTCTGTTCCTGATTATGGAAACCTACTTTGCTTTTACATCTTTGCTACATCGAAGAATTTATTTTAATTATTTTGGTTGATAAAAGGAACCTTTAAACTCCTTGAAATAAATTTCTAGCAGTGAGATTACTGGCTCAAAATATTTTTAAGAATGGGAATAGTAGAAATATGGATATTTCTACACTTTGCATTACCAATGGTGATGTTGGCATATATAACAAATTATCTTCAAAGATTAGCTTTTAGGTATATCTTAATGCTTGTTTGGATTTGTTTTTATTGTAGATGGGTTTTATCCAAAGCCAAGAAAGATGATACTGATGATGAGATTGCCAAATATGATGGTGAGAATTTCTTCTAACTTAATACATTGAAAATTTATGGGGCAGCTAGGTGGTACAGTGGATAAAGCACCAACCCTGAAGTCAGGACGACCTGAGTTCAAATCTGATCTCACTTAACACGACCTAGCTGTGTGACCCTGGGCAAGCCACTTAACCCCATTTGCCTTATAACTCCTTGCCTTTGCTTTACTGTCATTTGTAAAGGAAGTAGTAAAGTGGTATGGACAGAGAAATTTAATCTTTACTGTATTTCTGTCTTCCTTTTTCGGTAGAATAAGCCTTTGCTATAGAAGCATAAAATTCAAAGCTTGTTTGTAGCATGTGATATCAAAAATCTTCTGCTCTCCCAGTAGATGATGTTACGATCTTGTAATAGAATGTATTACAGCCTCATTTGTAAAATGAGAAAGTTTAAAGGATTTAAAGTTAGAAAGGGATCTTAGAAGGCATTCAGTCTGGTTGTCTATTTTGCAGATAAGGAAACTGAGGCCCAAGTCATATGACTTGTCTATCGCTGACAAGTAGCTGAAGAGACATTTGAACCCAGATCCTTTTCATTTCTCCTTCCCCCACCCTCTTCTTTAAAGTCAGTCCTCTTTGCATTTCATCATTCCTGTCTCCTAAATAAGATTAGGCTAGGTGATCTCTAAAATATCCTTGCACTTTAGATTCTGTTATTCAGAACAAGTAACATGACTAGGGAGCCCTGAAATTCAAGTAAATACATGTGTTGTCTTGCAGGTAAATGGGAAGTGGAAGAAATGAAGGAATCTAAACTTCCAGGAGATAAAGGGCTTGTGTTGCTGTCACGGGCCAAACATCATGCCATCTCTGTGAGGCTGAACAAGCCTTTTATATTTGACACTAAGCCCCTCATCGTTCAGTAAGTGAAAATTAATTTGAAGTTGGAGGTTCAGGGTAAATAGGAAAATACTTAAAAAGCTTTGACCTAAAAGTTGTACAATTTTTAGAAACGCTTATTTTACTCTTGTGCATTTTTACATTTTAACTATTGTTTGGCCTTTCCTATAAAGGTAAATGGGGCTATTCTTCCTCAGTAAGTGAACATTTGAACTTTTCAATCATTTCATTATCTAATATAGAACACTGAAATAAGTGTTTGAGGGGTATAAAAATAAGATTAATTCATGGAATAGTAAAGGATTTATATTTTACTTTTGGGAGGGGCATTCTATTGGTGTAGGAAATCCCTTCTACTGGTGTAGATGATCATATGTTCTTTGACTTAATTTTAGCTTCCTGAAGCACTGAGCATTTAAGCAACTGGAGATAAGCAGACTAGATTTGAACCTCTAAGGCTTGATTACAATTTTTAATAATAGCTTTTCAAAATGCATGCAGATAGTTTCTAGCATTCACTCCTGCAAAACCCTGTGTTGCAATTTTTTCTTCCTCCCTTTTCCCTACCCCCTTCCCTACATAGCAAGCAATCTAATATGTCAGATGTACAATTTTTCTATACATATTTCCACAATTATGCTGCACAAGAAAAATCAGATAAAAAAAATTTTTTTTTTAATGAGAAAGAAAAAAGCAAGCCAACAACAAAAAAGGTTAAAATAGTATGTTGTGGTCCACATTCAGTCTCCACAGGCCTCTCTGTGGGTGCAGATGGCTCTCTCCACAAGTTTATTGGTATTGACCTGAATCATCTTATTGTTGAAGAGAGCCATGGCCATTAGAATTGATCATGGTATAGTCTTGTTGTTGCTTGTACAATGTTGCTTGTACAATGATCTCCTGGTTCTGCTCATTTCATTTAACTTCAGTTCATTTAAGTCTCTCCAGGCCTCTCTGAAATCATCCTCTTGATCGTTTCTTACAGAACAATAATATTCCATAACATTCATATATCATAACTTATTAAGCCATTTACCAATTGATAGGCATCCGCTCAGTTTCCAGCTCCTTGCCACTACAAAAAGGGCTGCTACAAACATTTTTGCACATGTGGGTCCCTTTCTTTCCTTTATGATCTTTCTGGGATACAAGCCCAGCAGAGATACTACTGGATCAAAGGGTATGCACAGTTTGATGGCGCTTTATGACCTATCTTCCATAGCACAGTGTCTCTCCAACATTTTATTATTAGTATTCAAGTTGGAGTGCTTTTTTTATGTCTGCCCTGGTGAGATTGCTGAATTTGTGAGCTTTGAGACTTTCTCTTCCATAAATATGGAGCTGGGATTGTGTTGTTAGACAGCATCCTATAACTAGCAGCATATTTTTGTGAGATTTGTTTTAGATTCACTTGCTGTCAGCAAAAGGAACATGTTTTTCCAGAATGCTAACACTAGAGAAGAAACTAATTTCAAAATTTATCTCCTTTTCCCCATCCAAAATATATATATATATGTCTTCTGGTTTTCTGTTTTAAATCAGGTATGAGGTAAATTTCCAAAATGGAATAGAATGTGGTGGTGCCTATGTGAAATTGCTTTCAAGAACCCCAGAATTGAATCTGGTAGGTATTTTATTTCCTGTAACTTCATGGAAAAGTTTTTTGTTTGTTTTTTTTCCCTTCCAGAATTGCTAGGGATAGAGATGAGAATGCTTACTTTGTAAATATTTTTTAGAACAATTTATAATGATTTCCCTCTATGAGTGAAACTGATGTTTTAAGCATTAGGAAGAAAGAAATGGTGACCTGTTAATATGGATGCCTAAGGTTTTTTCTATGTTTCTTTCCAGTTAAAAGGCTTGATAACATTTTGTTGCATACTATTCCTTGTATAATCATTGCTGATTGCTTTGCATCTTTGGGTTGGAGATGACTTTGGAAATGTATTAAAGACTCACCCATTGACTCTTTTGATTTTGTCCTCCATTTCCTTTACTTTAATTACATCTTTGACCCAATGCAAATTTGAGGTTTAAAAAACTGAATAGTAAATTGAATTAAGGGTAGGGGAGGCACTTAAATCATAATATAATCCTTCATAATTAATTTGCTTTTGTCTCCAAAGGATCAGTTCCATGACAAGACTCCTTACACAATTATGTTTGGTCCTGATAAATGTGGAGAGGATTATAAACTGCACTTCATCTTCCGGCATAAAAATCCAAAAACAGGCATCTTTGAAGAGAAGCATGCTAAGAGACCAGACACAGATCTGAAGGCCTACTTTACTGATAAGAAAACACATCTGTATACATTAGGTAATAGCCATAAGACTTGAATCTAGTAGGAGTATCAGAAATTCTTTTAAATGAGAGCTGCCAAACAAGGGAGTTAAAGCTTAGTAAAAAGAAATCTATATTGACACTGCTGTTGTTGATGTTGTTTTCCTTTAATTAAGTTTATTTGATAGAATCAAGTGGTCAGTAGCTTGGGGGGAGAAATGATATATGTTTGCTAATTTTTAGAAATAAAACAACAATTGTCTTAGTACTAAAAATTCAGAATAGCAAGTACAGGCAAGATTTTAAGCGTTTGAAGAGCAAACTTCTTGTCCTAAAATGAGTATTTCAAAGAGAATACTGGGTGACCCATCTTAATCTTTTTTTTGTTTATTTGATTTTTCAATAATGTCCAACTCTTTTGTAACCCTATTTAGGGTTTTCTTAGCAAAGACACTGGAGTGGTTTGCTCTTTCCTTTTACAGATGAGGAAACTGGGGCAGACAGGGTTAAGTGATTTGCCCAGAGTCACACAGCTAAGACATGTCTGAGGCCAGATTTGAACTCAGGAAGATGAGTCTTGACTTACAGGTTCAGCATACCATCCATTTTTTTTTTTTTTTTAATTTTTATTTTATTTGCATAACATATGTGTGGGTAATTCTTCAACAATAACCCTTACATAGCTTTCCGTTACAAATTTTTCCCCCCAACTCCCCACCCCTCCCCTAGATGGCAGGATATCCACTACATGTTAATTATGTTACAATATTGGCAAATCGAATATATGTATACATATTTCCAAACTTATCATTGTTGTGCAAGAAAAATCTTATCTACACAAACGATATATCAGATAAAGGAAACACAATGTAAGCAAACATCAATCAAGGAGTATGAGAATGTTATGTTGTGGTCCACATTTCGCATCCCTCTCTCTGGGTGTATATGGCTTACTTCAGTGAACAATTGGAGGTGGTTTGAAACATTTCATTGTTGAAGAGAGCCATGACCATCAGAATTGATCATCATATAGTACTGTTGTTGCCGTGTATAATGATCTCCTGGTTCTGCTCATTTCACTCAGCATCAGTTCATGTAAGTCTCTCCAGGCCTCTCTGAAATCATCTTGCTGGTCATTTCTTACAGAACAATAATATTCCATAACATTCATATACCATAATTTATTCAGCCATTCTCCAATTGAAGGGCATCTATTCAATTTCCAGTTTCTAGCCACTACAAAAAGGGCTGCCACAAACATTCTTGCACATGTGGGGCCTTTTCCTTCCTTTATGATTTCTTTGGGATATAAGCCCAATAGAAATGCTGCTGGGTCAAAGGGTATGCACAGTTTGATAACTTTTTGAGCATAGCTCCAAATTGTTCTCCAGAATGGCTGTATCCGTTCACAGCTCCACCAACAATGCATCAGTGTCCCAGCCCTCCCACAACCCCTCCAACATTCATCATTAACTTTTCCTGTCATTTTAGCCAATCTGACAGGTGTGAAGTGGTATCTCAGGGTTGTCTTGATTTGCATTTCTCTGATCAATAGTGATTTGGAGCACCTTTTCATATGACTATAAATAGTTTTAATTTCATCCTCTGAAAATTGTCTGTTCATATCCTTTGACCATTTATTGATTGGAGAATGGCTTGAATTTTTATAAATATGAGACAATTCTCTATATATTTTAGAGATGAGACCTTTATCAGAACGCTTAAATGTAAAGATGATTTCCCAATTTATTGCTTCCCTCCTAATCTTGTCTGCATTGATTTTGTTTGTACAAAAACTTTTTAACTTAATATAGTCAAAGTTATCTATCTGGTTTTCAATTAAAAGTTCCAGTTCTTCTTTGGACATAAATTTATTCCATTTCCACAGGTCTGAGAGGTAAACTATATTATGTTCCTCTAACTTGTTTACAAAATCACTCTTTATATCCAGATCATGAACCCATTTAGATCTTATCTTGGTATGTGGTGTTAGATGTGGGTCAAGCCCTAATTTCTTCCACACTAGTTTCCAGTTTTCCCAGCAGTTTTTGTCAAATAGTGAATACTTATCCCCAAAGCTGGGGTCTTTGGGTTTATCAAAAACCAAATTGCTATAGTTATTGCCTAGTTTGTCTTGTGATTCTATCCTATTCCACTGATCGACTACTCTATTTCTTAGCCAGTACCAAATGCATACCATCCATTTTTGCCACTGTAACTTTCCTGTCTTAATTCTTAATTGAATAATATTAATAACAATACTTTTCTATATAATTTTTTTTCATAGTCTTGAATCCAGACAATAGCTTTGAAATATTAGTTGATCAAACAGTTGTGAATAGTGGGAACTTACTGAATGATATGACTCCTCCTGTAAATCCTCCCCGGGAAATTGAGGATCCAAATGACCAGAAACCTGAGGACTGGGATGAAAGGCCCAAGATACCAGATCCTGATGCTGTCAAACCAGATGACTGGTGAGAGAGGGCTTTGTGACTGGAAACACTTTTTTTACTCCTAGGGTAGTCAGTCCTGATTATAATAAATACTTGAATGTAGAATGGGAATTGTTGGTGTGTATATTCGTGATTAAAAAAAAAATTCTATGATTTGAATTTTTTTTTTCCCTACTTGATTGTATTTTTTTTCTTAATCTTTTCCCAGTTACATGTAAAGATTTTGAGTTAAATTTTTCTCCCTCTTTCTTTCACCCTTCCCAGGATACCAAGCTTATACTTGTTATACAGAGTATACTTGTACAATGTTAAACATATTTCTATCTTAGTCATGTTGTGAAAGAAGAATCAGCTCAAAATGGAACAGCCATGAGAAAGAAGGAAAAAAGTGAAAATAATACAGTTCAATCTGTATTCAGTCTCCATATTGTTTCTCTGGATGTAGTCAACATTTTCCATCAGTATTTTGGAATTGGCTTGGTTCATTGTATTGCTGAGAAGAGCTAAGACTATCTATCATAATTGATTTTCACATAATGTTGCTATTACTGTGTACAATGTTCTGGTTCTGCTCACCTCACTCAGCATCAGTTCATGTAATTCTTTCAGGTTTTTCTGAGATCAGCCTACTAATTATTTCTTAAAGAACAGTATTCCATTACATTCATATGCCATAACTTATTCAGTCATTCTCCAATTAATGGGCATACTCTCAATTTCCAATTCTTTGCCATCATAAAAATTGCTGCTACAAATTTTTTTTGTGAATATAGGTTCCTTTTCCTTTTATTTATGATCTCTTTGGGAAATGAATTCAGTAGTGGTATTGCTGGATAAAAGTTACATGCATAGTTGGTAGTTAGTACATGCATAGTTGGTAGTTAGTACATGCATTGGAATAGTAGAATTTATTTTTAAGAACTCTTTGAACACCTCCATCTTGCACATTGGGAAACTGGCTTCCTGAAAGATGGAGTTGTTGAAGGTCATTTAGCTGATTCAGTAGCAAAGTAGGAATAGACCCCCAAAGCTCAGTGTTCTTTATTCTGTACCAGGGCTGATTCATATTTAAGTTAAATAATTCAAGTGTAAAACAATATAAAAGCAATTATAAACCACCTACTTCTTTTAGCATTCATTTAATTCCTTTTTTTTTTTTTTTTTTAAGTTTGTAGTTCTTGTTAAGTGGCTTCAATCATTTATGTCTTACTGGGTTTGGAATTTTAGAAAAACTAAGCAAAGCTAGATTACAACAATAAAGCTTTTTTATCTGTTCTGATTAAGTTTATATAAAGAACATGGGTATTTGGGTCCCTTAACAAATATTTGTGATTTTCAGAGTAGTCTGCTACATGGGGAAAAAAGTTATTACTTCTCTATAAGAGTATATGCTCAGGAGGAAGGTGATAAGGAAGCATTTATAAATGATTTCTATGTGCCAACACATGGACATCTACAAGTATACAAAGCTGATAAGAAATGAGGAGGGTACTTGAATTTGGCAGCATCAGGAAAGGTTCCATGTAGAAGGGAATGCTTTGGTTAAATCTTGAATGAAGTTAGGTATTATATGAGGACAAAGAACTTTTAGAGGCTTGAGGGATTAGCATAATGTGAACAGATAGAAAGGCATTTTGGTTAAACCCAAAAGTGGGTTGCAGTGAGCAGAGTAATACATATAATGAGATTGAAAAGACAAATTAGGGCCATATTGTGAAGGGCTTTAAAAGACCAAACAGAAGTAATAGGAAGTAGGTAGAATTGTTAGTGACATGGTCAGCTATATATTTTTAAGAAAGTCATTTTTAGGAGCCATGTGGAGAATTGGATTAAGAAGAAATTTGAGTCAGGGAGACCAAAGGGAAACTATTGAAGTAGACCAGACAAGATGAGATGAAGACCTATGAAGATGGTGGCTCTGTACACAAATAAGAATTATGCAAATGGATTGTGAGGAGGTCAGGTTGAAGTGTTCTTAAGAAAATTTGAGTAGGCTAAGATGGATCAGGGTAGAAGAGCTCACACAGGATACACCTAGTTCTCTACTATTGTATTCTTTCCTTAAATAGAGCTTTAAAAAAAAAAAAAAATTTTACTTGATGTCCTAGAAGGAATGCTCAATTTAGGATCAGGAGAGCTGGATTAAAATCCTGTCCTTGATAACTTAATATAACTATAAATTTAATTTCCCAGTGCTTGAGTTAGCTTCCTTATCTTTAAATTAAGTATAATTGTACTGCTTTATTTACAGGGGGTTCTAAGGAAAATGCTTTGCAAAAAATTAGATTTGGGTACAGCCTGACACTAATACTATATTAAGTAATCTTATATCTGTTTCTCCCCCACACCCCACTCCCAAATCCCCTCTCTCTTAAGGGATGAGTCTGCTCCTGCTAAGATTCCAGATGAGGATGCCACAAAACCTGATGGCTGGTTGGATGATGAGCCTGAATATGTATCTGACCCAGATGCAGAGAAGCCAGAGGACTGGTAGGTCTAAACCTCTATCCACATCTTTTTTTTTTTTTTTTAAGGAATTCTTAAATTTTACTGGTTTTTAAGGATCTGTCACTAAAAGAGTATGTGTAAACTATTGAAGCAATGCAGCACTATAAAGCTGAGTTTTTTTAAGTGTCTTGCAACAGAAGTGTTGAGTATTCCACATAAGGCAGAATATATTTAAAATCCTAAAATTTTATCTCTAGGGATGAAGATATGGATGGAGAGTGGGAAGCTCCCCAAATTGCAAACCCAAAATGTGAGTCAGCCCCTGGTTGTGGTGTTTGGCAAAGACCTACCATCGACAATCCCAATTACAAGGGGAAATGGAAAGCCCCTATGATTGACAATCCTAACTACCAGGTTGGTGTCATGTTGGTTTGATCTCTTTTGTCCTGGGGACTTAGAGAATGGTTATTTTCTTGAGAAATGGCTGTCTGGTGTCTTTCATTGAGACTGAGAGTATTCAAAGTTCAAGATGAAACAGAATTTCATGTTAATGCATAGAGATAATTGATGATGTAAATTTTATCAACTTAGAATGTGACATGATATCACTTTATAATTTACAATTACAGAACAGATTTGTCCCCTTCTTCCTTTGAATCCCATACTGTTGATTTAGGAATGCTACCCAGATGGCAGTGGTGCCTCAGCCCTGTACTTTAGCTCTGAACTAGGAGTCAGGTGGTCTGTATTCTTATTCTAGCCAGTCATTCAGACCTGGGCAAGTCCTATGACCTCTTCTGGCCTTTGTTTTCCTTTTCTACTTAAAAATCAAGAAATCAGGGAGATTTCTACCCCAGTATACATTATATAATCAATATGAGGGTCAGAAATGAAGCTATGTATCAAGTTATTTTAAATTCTCCTTTGAAAGCTATCTTCCTTAAGCTGAACTTAAACATTGTCAAATAATAAATTAAAAAGAAACATATACTTGTTGAGCAGCTTTTAGGCAAATAAAATCTATTCTGATTCATTCTCATATAGTAGTGTTTTGTTAATTTCAATGACATTTGATTATTTGTCCTAAAAGTTTTTTAGAATTCTAAAAATATACGTGTTCATTATATAAGAAAGATTGTCTTGAGGAAAGGTTTCCTTTCATTACATAAAGAAAAAGAATGGTTTTGAAGGGATAAAAGTAAGATTGCTTGAGTAAGGAAAATAAAAATCTTAATACTTAAGGGAGGGGCTCTGATTTAATAGATAGGATCTGAAAACTATGACTGTTTTTGGGGGCTTAAATCTTAAGTACAACTTTGTTTCATTTAAACCAACACAGTGAAGGCATTTTCCTTTGAGAGTTGGGTGATTATATAAGTGTTAGATGTTAAACTTTTGTGTTCTTTAACTTTTTCTATTGTATATTTCAACTGATTGAATCAGATTGGGTAGATTTTTTAAAAAATATACTGAAAATTCATTACCTCCTAACCTATTAGTTCCTGTTCTAATAATCTTACCTATAAAACTGCTCCTTTCCTGGGAATACTTAAAATTTTTATTTTCATGATGAGAGATGGTTTTCAGCTATATGTATCCGGGTTATTTTACAAGGAGTATAAAGAGAAGTTCCAACTCTAAATTTAATTTCCTTGTGTTTTTCTTTATTATAGGGAATCTGGAAACCCAGGAAGATTGCAAATCCAGACTTCTTTGAAGATCTAGAACCTTTCAAAATGACACCTTTCAGTGCTGTGGGTCTGGAACTGTGGTCCATGACCTCAGACATCTTTTTTGACAACTTCATTATTTGCGCAGACCGAGGAGTTGCAGATGATTGGGCCAATGATGGGTGGGGTCTGAAGAAAGCTGCTGATGGGGCTGCAGAGGTTTGTGATGGGTTTTTTAAAAGATACAAGTTCACAAAAATGTTTTTGGTTCATTCATCAAAATATTCAAAGGGACCAAATATTTGAGCCTCTTTGTCCCATGCAGAAAAGCAGAGGTTCCAAAAGAGAGGAAATTGAGGCAAATTGAATTGGACCTTCTAGAACTTAAGGCTCAATTTTGGAACTTCCATCAATTAAATTGATTTGTGAATTACATTTTGAAAAGTCTGAAGCTCAAGTTGAATACTGGGTCCCTTTAACATAAGACTTTCCTTTTAAGACTGTAGACATTGTAGGATTCAAGAATTAAGGGAACTTCTCAATCAAGAAACATTTGTTAAGAATCTTTAATGCTATGCTTAGCACCTGGGATACAAAGCCCTGTTTTCAAGGATATTCTTTTGAGAGACGAGCACATTTTTTTTTTTTTTAAATTCAGTATATATACAAGGTAATTGGCATATGCACTTGGGAATCAGAAGAGTCTTCATATAGAAGGTAATTCTTGAATTGAGTTTTGGAGGACCTAATGAGTACTGTGAAGTAAAGATGAGGACAGTGTAATCCAAGAGGGAGACAAGCTAGTTAAAATTATAGAATATGGTGATAGCCAGAATTTAAATTGAATGCCGTCTACTTCTATTTCAGCCTGGTGTCATGGGGCAAATGCTTGAAGCAGCTGAGGAACGTCCATGGCTTTGGGTGGTTTATATTCTCACTGTAGCACTGCCATTGTTCCTTGTGATCCTGTTCTGCTGTTCTGGAAAGGTAGGGGGTTTCTTCAGAAAAAATTGGTAAGAAATTAAAATTGGTGACTTGGCTAAAGATGATAAAAGCAGGGTCCTCCTGGACAATTTAGGAGAAATAACAAAGTTAAAGGACTCTATAAAATTTCTTCCCTAATATGACTCATCGGTTTCGTAAGTACCTTCCTATTTTAAATGAGTTAGTCCTAGGAGTGTGGGAGTGTGTAAGCCTTCAGTATATTTATGAGGATTTTATTGTTTCAGAAACAGCCCAGTGCTGCAGAGTATAAGAAGACTGATGCTCCTCAACCAGATGTAAAAGAAGAGGAAGAGGAGAAGGAGGAGAAAGAGAAGAGAGGAGGAGAAGGAGAAGAAGAAACTGAAGAGAAAATTGGTGAGAACACATTATTTCATACTGGTAGCACTGAATAGTTTAAGTTGAAATGGAATTCACAAGACTAATAAAATGCCATGTTTGATTTTTCCAAAAGTTTTTTGCTTATAATTCTATGTGGTTTTGCTTCTTAACCTATTCTTGCTTTTGCTATTAGTCTGTGGCAATAATCAAGTCTTTAAAGTATTGGGGGTGGGGCAGCTATTTGGTGCAGTGGATAGAGCATCAGCCCTAAAGTCAGGAGGATCTGAGTTCAAATGTGGCCCCAGACACTTAATATTTCCTAGCTGTGTGACCCTGGGCAAGTCACTTAACCCCAATTGCCTCAGCTAAATAAATAAATATTTTAAGAGCAATTTTTTTTGTAATTTTAATAATCATTTTTACAAAATTTGATACCCAGATTCTCTTTTCTACCTCTTCCCTTCCCTTGAAAAGACAAGCAATGTGAAGTCATACAAACATTTCCATGCTGCAGAAGAAAACATTAAAAAACAATCTTAAGGAAAAGTTCTTAGGTTTTCTTCTTTTCTGTCCTCAAAACTGCTACGAGATTACTTTTTTAATAAATCTCCCTCCTCCAAAAATGTTTCAGTTTCCTATTATCTGTCAAATAGCATTTTTTTATTCTTATTCAGTCTGGTACCCCTTCTTTTTTGTCCTCATCTCATTGTTCACTCCATGCCTTTGCTGTATTCTCCCTCCCAGCTGAATTCTTCTTGACCTCTCTTTACTCCACCCCCCTTTATTCTACAACTTCCCTAGGGTATTTGCCATCTTATGTCATTGTATTTCTTTTATCTCAACCTTTTCCTTAACTATAAGCACCATTAAGGTGGCATGGACTGTATCTGATTTGAACTTCTTATATCTTTTCAAGCCTGGGCATAGGACAGAGGCTCATAGCCTAACATTGATGTTTACTGAATTTGTTTTAATTTCTTTGAACTGCTCTCCCAGAAGAGAAGCAAAAAAGTGATGCTGAAGAGGATGCAGGTACTGTAAGTCAAGAGGATGAAGATAGAAAACCTAAAGCAGAGGTAAGTAAAGGCCAGTTTGGAGGTAATAGCAGTTTCCATTTCTTTAAATTCATATTAAAACAATTATAGGTGTATCATAAATTGCACTTAGAGCCTGTTGAATTCTGCGGATTGTATGTATAGTAGATTAGTCATGGAAGGGATCCAATTTTACTTGTTTTGAGATTGTACAGCTATAGTACAAATGCCAAAATCAATTTTCACAATATTGATAAATATAAATTGTTACGTTTTCCTAAGATTTTAAAGATTGGTCCCAATCTAAATGAAAAACAGTTCCTTTCAATATATTTCTTTGTATTTAAACTTCTTAGTCCTGAATTCTGGCCAATATGAAGCCCAAAGCCTGTGTATTGCTTATTTCTTTGTTTCATTGGTCCCAGATGCTCCCATAAGTGCTAAATGACAAGACAGTACCATCGAGTACAGAACCTAGCTGTCTGGAAAAGTTTTGCTCAACCTTGAACCCAGTGAACTCCTAGTATTCCCAGCATAAACCACCCATAAATACAATTATCATTAAAATTGGTCATTGACAGAAGTCTTACAGGTCACAATTATTCACCTCTCAGACTTTGGAGAAAAAATAATGTATAAGATATGGCCTCTACCTTTAAAGATAATTAGTCTTTAGTCACTTAGGCACTTAAGCTTTCTAGCAAGCATTTCACTATTTGTTAATGATAATGATGGATTTCTTATGAAATTCTTTTTAACCAACAGGAAGATGAAGTTTTGAACAGATCACCCAGAAACAGAAAGCCACGAAGAGATTGAAAGAATTTAAGAACTTGATCTGTGATTCCCTTTTTCCCCTTACCCTCGATGTGATCCTAGGAGAGGACCTGGGATATACCTTATATGTTGAAACCCAGAAAAACCTCAAGACTTCACTATCAACAGATTCCAGTCAAATACTATCCAATGAAATTTTGAGCATCTAGCAGTAATTAATTGCAATTGTGATATATAAAAAAAAAACAAACAAACCAAAAAAAAAACTACACCATTCCTGTAGAGAGAAAACATTTATTGTATGGGCTATGGATTCTGGATGTGTAACATGAAGCAACTAACCTGTTGGGTTTTTTGTTTTGTTTTTTGGGGGTTTTTTTGGTTTTTTGGGTTTTGGTTTTAAAACACTTTAAAAAATTAGAATGTTAGAATATTGCCAATCTTCAAGAACCTTGGCTTAATTTAATGTATTAATCTATTCGTGGAAAAATAACAGCAAAGTTTAGAAAATATGCTAGGTGATGAAGTGCAGTTTTTATAACGTAGGTTTTTTTTTGTTTGTTTGTTTGTTTTTGTTTTTTATAAACTTCGATATTCCAAAACATTGAAGTGTGTATGTCCCTTAAAATTGATAATCATGTTTAAAGTGAAGTCATTTGTGTGGATAACATTGATTACTCTCTCCCACTCTTTCATTCTACATCTTCTGGAGATTTGAGATTGGGGGAGAATTCCAAACCATAATAGATGCTGTTTGATTAAGTTGTATTAAAAATGGAGCTACAAAAAAAGGCCCTTCTTTTTCCACTCCATGTTGGAAAGGAGCATGATTAGGCCACAATATGTGCGTGTTGTGTTGCCTTTGGTTACTGCTAAGTTCCCAATGTTCTATAGTTGGTACCAAGAATAAATGGGTGGGAAAACTTCCCATTGGTACTTAGGCATTCAGGCTTCCCAGGCTGGTTGTCTGGGCTCTCAAACCTTGTGTGGTTTCTCTAGACTTGGAGCACTACTCATTGGGACTGTCAGGGGGTGTGTGAGTGTGTTATGTGTGGGGGTTTAACAATTTCTTCTTCCATTCTGTTGATAGATTCCCCCATCCCAGGCTTTCCTCTGCTGCTATGCAGTTTCTTCAGAGTGCAGCTTGCCCTCCGTTGCTGGAAATGATTTATGCTCAGCACAGTGTTAAACTCAAATGGTTACATATATATATATAAATATATAGAGGGTTTTTTTTTTAAGACCCAGTGTCATCCATGTCCAAATACAGAGTAGAGCATAATCCATCCCACATTTTTTCATTTGTCTTTAGAGATTTATAGTGGTCAGAACATACATGCAGATTCAAATTTGATTTCAAAATGAATGCAATTGTTAAAAGTATTTGGCTTAACAGTGGGGTTGTCTGGGAAGCTACCTGGTATACATAACAAATTTTTTCAAGTTTCTGTTTGCTCTTCATATAACAATTGCATTTTTTAAGTACACTGAATGTAGGGGAATCCAATTTAAACAAAAAGTTACTAAATGGCTTAGTGTATTACTGTCTTAGGGGGAGGGGAAATTCAAATTCAGTGAGGCTCATCTGAGCATTTACTCCAAAAAGTTAGTGCTTTGTAATGACATACTCTGCTGAAATATATGGGGAGCTCGATGTTGATATTTTAGCTCTACTTGTTTAGAATAGCTTGAAATGTACTGATTCACTGTCCTTGCACTGAATATGTAAACACTCCAGTGTTCTTATTGGGAACAGCAGTGGGCAATATTAGAAATCTTCAAAAGGAATTGTGGTGTCAGTTTATTTTGTAGACTCTTGATTCATGACCAGCAACCTTTAAAGGTTGAGAGGCAACTGGTGGAGAGAGTAGGCAGTATTTTTTCTGCCTGTTCAATTCTATCTCCTTTCATGTTCTCTTGCTAGGTCAAAGTGGCCATAAATGTAGCAATGAAGTCCAGTGCAAATAAATCTTTGTTTAGTAAGGGCCTGAAAGCATGTTTACAGGTATCTACTTGAAGCAAAAGTATGGGACCATTGCACTTCCAACTATCTTCAGAACATCATATGTGCCTCTCGTTGAGTTTTGGTGATTTTCTCCCACCTGGATTATTGAAGCTTAAGTTGACTCTGCATTATTTTGATTCTTTTAAGATAGACATCTTTGTGAAACCTTCATGACCAGGAAGTTTTCGAGACTTGTCCCACTATTCCATATTATTTAACAAGTGTTTTTATGAACAGCAGTTCTTCCTGGTTTTTCTCTCTCCTCTCCCAGTGAAAGGTGAGGCCTGCTACTTCAGTATCTGACTGCTGGATCACCAGCAGCACTT
Organism: Myrmecobius fasciatus; assembly: GCA_023553655.1. Classification (NCBI taxonomy): domain Eukaryota; kingdom Metazoa; phylum Chordata; class Mammalia; order Dasyuromorphia; family Myrmecobiidae; genus Myrmecobius; species Myrmecobius fasciatus. The sequence continues at coordinate 27,023 of JAJPUD010005234.1, read as the reverse complement.
TGCACAGCAGCTCAACAAGAGGCAACAATATTTAGTTATTTTACACTCCAGTGTCCGGTTCATTAATGTGCAAATTCCTGTCCTCCAACATATGTGCTCCTCAGTTTCTCCCATTCACAGAAAAACCGCTATTTTCCATTTGTCAAACTACTAAATGGTGTTGCATTAAAGCTACATGTTAACCTCTTCTGCTTTTGACTAAGCTTCTTTACCTTCATTGTGCATGTTTTCTCTTTTAGTATGCACTACTTTGAGGGGAAAAAGGTATTTTAAAGTCAGTCTTCCCCTTAACTTCCAACACACTGTGGGAAAGTTAATATAGTTCTCAACTCAACAGGAAGTATTAGGAACTGTCTTAAAATTTTGATTTTTATGTAGCTGGAATTTGAGTTCAGGAAAGGAAGCTTGGGAGCCTGAACAGCTAAACAAAGAAACATGCTTGTTTAGTCTTGTTGATTAGATCATAGAATTCAAAATATTTTCAACTTAATTTGTAGGTTGTAGAATTTGGGGGGCCAGTTATGATTTTTCTTTTCCAAAAAGTAACCATTGTTAATTCAAACCAGATATTAGACTCCAATTTTAGTTTCTGATACTAGGAGTACAAAACTATGCCAAAAGGAAGCTTTTCTACGAATGGAGGGGTTTTTTGTGTTGCTGTACTAAGGGGAGGGGAATGCATATAGATGCAGCAAACTTGTTTCTCATTACTGGCTCATTTGGTTAAATCAAGGAAATGGGAGACCATTTCCAGCAAATTAATAGGAAATATTCCCTGAGATGTATCTTGACCTTAGAAAGGCTGGAGAACAGGGATGTTATTGATGAGTATGGTGGTTATTGCAACGTATGTTCTTATGCCTCTACTTAGGGCAGTAAATAGGGTGCTCTTAGCCAGTGACTTTATTTTTTTTTGACTTGATTTGGGCCCATACAGTCTCAAGCCAGTATTTCCTCCATGAGTCCTTGAGAGCAGTTTCCTTGTATTCCTAAACAGGATCTGTTCTCTCAGCAACCACTCCAATGTCTGTTGTGGAAGGATAATTATAGATGCAATATGCATATATAAATATATTGGATAAGTTATAATGTAACAGTTTACTCTAATAAAGAAAATTTAAATCTATTCAGCTTTTCCCTTTTATTTCGAATCGGTACCAGACCCGAGTAATAGGGTGCCTAATGTCCCAAGGGAGGCAACATCCTTGGAGGCAAACAAGTTTTTAGTTTTACAGGAGTAAATTCTGTCTCCCAAAATAATGAAGTAATCTTATACCCCTAAGCTTTTGTTTCTGCATAGAAGCAGCAGCAGATATTTTCTGCTTTAATTCATCTGTCTGCTCCTATGGATGAAAGCTGTAGGCCTCTTCACAATCACCCCTTTTCTGGACGTAATTTGAGGTTTTGAAAGAAAAGTCCATTATCTACCTATTCATTTAGTAAGAAATAGTGCGAACTTGAAGTATTTGCAAGTTGATTATTGAAGTCAAGCATTTATAGGCTAAGTAGATTGCCACTTAAAACTATGGAAAGATTTCCATAGATTAACTTTCCGCTCTTACCCTCCCGGTAAAGTTTGCTCTCAGCTATACAAGACATTGATATGTTTTTCCTTTCCTGGGATTGATTGATGGATACCTAATTATGGTCTCCAGTCTCAGGAAAATCGCGGAAAGAAAATCCCCTATTTGGAAATGGACCGTACACCGGGTTCAAAGTGGACCTTTGGAAATTGGCATTTACCTTATGCCAGGGTAACAGGCCGCAAAAGGCCAGCTTTTGCACGCGCCTCTGGTTATAGATCCCACCAAACCGACTGTAAGGAAGACGCCTTCGGAAATTGATTAGGGAAGAGGTTGCTCTCTCTCGCTAACCATGTCGATCATTTCCTAACTAAACCAGCCCCCTCCCGTCTAACCCTTATTGGCTGCCTTCCTTTTACTATTCTTTTCAGTTCCTTTTAAACACTATTTCCGTCCCAAGCCTTTGTCTTCTCATTGGTTGTCTTCCTTTCCCTTCTTTTCAGTTCCTTTTAAACGCTATTTCCGTTCCAGACTTTCGTCTTCTGATTGGTTGCCTTCTTTTTCCTTCCCTCCAGTTCCTTTTAAACGCTATTTTTTCGAGCCTACATCCCGCCCCGTACACATAGTTCCAGGTGCGTAGTTGTTCTGCTCCTCTTGGATTGGCCAAGGACCTATCTATCCAGTCATGACGTCGAACGTAGGCTCAGTCGCCGCCGGCGGAGGGCCCGCCCCCTCCCGAAAGCGTCCCGAACAATTTCAAGATGGCGGTGGCGGAGGCGGCGCGGAAAACAATGGAAATTGGGCCGTGGGGGTCGGCCAGGCCTTGAAGCGGGGTATTGCGGCCTCCGCCGGGGAGACGCTCAACTCCTGGGCCTGTTGAGCCGCCGCTTTGTTCTCCGTGCGCGGCGCCGGCCTCGGGGTTATGGCCCGACTGTAAGGACAGCTGCTGCCGCCGCTGCTGCTACAGCCACCGGGAAAGGGAAAGGAAAGGGGAAGGAAGCAATCACAGGGGCCCGACCCGGCTCGGGCCCCTCGGGTGGGACAGCGGAGGAGGCGGCGCGGTCCGGCGCCCGCGGCGGCCCATGGTGCTGCTGCCGCCCCCCTGCCCCATGGCGGAGTTCGCGATTCCGCGGCACAGCGCGGTCATGGAGCGCCTCCGCCGCCGCATCGAGCTGTGCCGGCGGCATCACAGCACCTGCGAGGCCCGCTACGAGGCCGTGTCGCCGGAGCGCCTAGAGCTGGAGCGGCAGCATACGTTTGCTCTGCACCAGCGTTGCCTGCAGGCCAAGGCCAAACGTGCCGGTAAGCACCGGCAGCCCGCCCCTCCGGCCCCGGCCCCAGCCTCCGCGCCTCCCGCCCCGGCCCCGGCCCCCGCGGCAGCCGTCGAGAGCTCGGACAGCAGCGCCACGGAACAGAGCCGCACCAGCAGCGCCCTCATCGCGGTGAGTGAGCGAGCCGGGCCTAGGGCCGTGGGAGGGTGGACCGGGCTTCACTGGGGGGCACTTCCCGGCTGCACTTTTCCTATTAGCCGAAGACTGCGAGGGAAGCGCCGCTGCTTTGTGCGTCCTGGGGATAGTGGAGTGCAGTGAGGCGGGTGCAGGGTCCGGTGTGAACCGCCGGGGCTCAGGGAAAGTGACGAAACTGTTTCTGATTTGAGAAGTGGGAGGCTGCCCCTGCCTGATGTATGGGTGTAAAGTCCTGCAAGGCTGGAAGGAAGCCGGACCCCGGTAGGGAGAGAGGCGCCGTCCTCGGGCCGGACGTGCTGGGAGGCGCTCTCCGGACCGCTTTGTCCAAGTGTATGACTCTCCAAACTGTAGGTCTCGATTTCCTAACCAATCCTAGATTACATGGAAGGTGGTCTTAGCTATTTCATTCCCCAGGAGAGGGGAACGGTATTGATTAATGTGTTATTCCGTACTTGTTTTTAACAAGGTAATGTTTCAAACCCCTTAAAGGGTTTATATAAAGAATATTTTCTTTACAACAATCCCAATTGAGGTAGTGTAAGTTATCTCTGTTTTACCGAGGAAGAAATTGAGTCCCAGAAACGAGGTTCAAGGTCAGACATCCAGGAAGTGGGGAATGAAACCAAAGAAAGCCCTTTGAGAACTTTTTTTGCCTACTTTTACCTACGTTTTCCCATAGATATTGAAATGAACTTAGTGTTCTGTGGACAGTTCTTTTAACGTAAAGATTGTCCACAACATAAATAATTTCTTCAATGTATGAACTGACCTGAAAGAACAATTTCAGAACCTAACAGTACTAGTTGAGGCAAGGAGGCTTATCAGGAATAAGACAACATGAAATATTTTGAAAGTAAGTTACTTAAATGTAATTTTATTGCAACATCACAGAAAACTAGGAAACTTACTGTTATGCTAAAGTTCCTAATAGCATAATTCCCCTTTTTGGAATGAAATGTAAATTTCGAGTTTTCCGTAGAATGTGATTTCCAACATGGTTCAGTGACAATGTAATAGGTATAGTTAAAATCTCTAGTGTGAAAGATAATTTGTAGTTACATTTATAGCCCAGTGTTCAGAGGTAATTTATAGCCATATCTTTTGGGATAACAGCAATTTTTTTTTTTCTTCCCTAGGAAAAAAGAGAAAAGCTCAGAAAGATTTCTTGGTTGTTTTGAGTTTTTTTAATGATTTAGTATTTGCAAAGAAGGAATGTGGAAGTAGAACCAATAGTTTGTAATATAAGTTTAATTGGTCTCATTAATATTTAAAATTAAGTTCACAATTTATAAAATGAGGAATTCTTGATCCAATTTGGCATTTGTTCACCCTTACTCAATTAACACCTCACTTCTGGATCAAAACATTACAGTGCCTGGCATTTACTAGGCACTTGGTAAAGTTGATTGATGAATTGCTCAATCCTTGTCCTATCTGGTATTTCTCCCTTACATTCCAGTTATACACTAAAGCCAGAATAATCTTCATAAACCACCTCTTTCATCAGAAAACTTGCTGACATGATAATGCTCAAAATCTTTAGTCTGTAAGATTTAAATGTAATCTGGCCTCAATCTTGTCTTTCCAATTTTAGTTTTCATTACTTGTCTCTATCTGTCCACTTTAAGCCATCCTGAAATAATGTTTCTCCCCCATTATGCCTTTCCTATCCCCCATATCAATCTTGACCCATTTCCCTTTCTTCATTTCTGCCTCTCTAATTCCTACTCTGCTACAAAGCTCAGCTCACTTCCTACCCCCTTTGAAGCCCACACTGATCTTTCCCTCCCTCCTTTCTGTTCCTGTAGCTATCATCTGTCCTACTATAATCATTTACATCAATCTTGTAACTGCTTTGTCTTTGACAGTTTTGTCTGTCTTTTGTCTTCCTACTTGGAGTGTAAGCATTTTGAGGGCAGAAGCTAATTTTCATCCTTTCATGCCCTCTTTGTAATGAGCAACCACCTCATAACTCTTTGTTGCTGTTGAGGATTTTTTCCTTTTATCCAAGAATTATACTCAGTGAACAAATGCTCTCTACTAACCTCTGAAAATTATTTTTCTCAGTAAGTAGCACTTGTGTTTAATAATAGATCCTAATGTGTTCTATGTTGTGTGTGTTCTTTTATAATAGTACTCTTCAGACAAATACTTGTAAAACTACATGGCATTTAGAAGGAGATTTGCATGGAAATTTTGACAGACAAATACTAGCTGTGTGATTTGGGGCAAATTATTTAATCTCAAAATGGAGATGGTAATAATACCTCCACCACCACACAATGTTATTAGGAAGGATCTTTAGCAAACCTAAAGTGCTATTATTCAAAACTTATTAACATTTATCTCTAATTAAAAGCATATGGTCAAAGCCTTGAACGAATTTTAGACAGTTTGAACAATAATCACATTTAGTAGATTTGATAGATTCTTAAATTTAGCTGATTTAGTAGATTCTGAAAGACAGCATTCTTTGTTAAAGTTATTGTCTGAATTCAGCCTCTACAAAATTTTCAGTCAAAAGTTGTTCTAGATATTAATGAGTTTTTTTTAAAGACAACCAGAAATGATTTATTAAGCTCCTACCCTTGTGACCCTTGCTAAGAAAATATAAAAATCTACAAACAGCCTACATTGTAAAAGATATAGGAGTGCAAAAAGAATATGTATATGTGTCACATAAGGTGAATAAATAGAAATATCTACAAAGTATTTACATACAAGATAAGAGTGGGAGGGAATGTACTAGCTCTTAGGAGAATCAGAAAAGGTTTCCGGTAGAAGACTATATCTTAAAGGAGGAGAGGGGGACCTTCTGAGGTGGGTTCAAGGATGAGGAGCTAAGGTATTCCAGGCAGTGTAAAGGCACTAAGAAAGGAGACATGGAGTGTCATGAGTGAAGAACATAAAGATCTGTTTGACTGGATCCAAAGAGTAATGTTCAGTGAGGTTGGAAAGATAGGTAGGTAGATACAAAGTGGCAAAGGACTTTAAAAGTTAAACAAAAGAATTTCTATTTTATCCTAGAGATAATAGGGAACTAGTACTGTTTATTCAGTGATATCTGATGTCTGATCTATGCTTAAGGAAAGATTATTTTGGCTGAAGTATATAGGGTGGACTGGAATAGAGAGGGCCTTGAAAGACTGGGAGATAGTTGCTGTAAATCTAGGTGAAAGGTGACAAGAGCCTAAACTAAGATAATGAAGAGAAGAGGTCTCTTGATAGGTAGAAACAAGATCTGGTAACTTAATGTCATACATTGGCTATGAAAAGAGTGAGCAGCAGTCAAGAGGAATGCTAAAGTTAAAATATGGGAGACTGAAATAGTACCTTCCACAGAACTACACAGGAAAGTGTAGAAGAAGGAAGTTTTGAAAAGAAAGATAATGAGATCTATTCTGGACATGTTTTAGATATTAGGGTGTGGGGGGAGAGGGAGAGAGAGAGAGGAATGTGAGTTACTTGCCCGGCAGTAATCGGTAAACTCTTGGGAGCTTAGAAGCAAAAGAAGATATGTGATTGTGGATGGTTTTTTGGAGGTGGTAGATTGAATTCAGTTGAATTATGGGTTTGTACAACTTTATTAAATATTATCTTGTCATCCCTGTGATGAGCTGTCTTATGTTGTAATAACTATTTCATCTCACTGGATTAAGAGGCATGCATTCTGGGTAAGAACCTTTCTGATGCTGCCCAAAGTATATCTGTGATGAATTAGGTTTTCCTTGCTTTTCATACCCAAAATAGAATTATGGGATATCAGTAAAGAGCACTGAAACTGGAAAAATCACTTCACTTCCTTTAATCTTCATTTTCCTCATGCAAAATTGGGAATACTACATACCTTACTGGAATGTTGTAAAGAACACCAAAGTATTTTAATGTGAGCTATTGTTAGTAAATAAGGTGCGGCAGAGAGATGTTTCTGGTTTTCAGAAATTTATTTAAGTGAAGTTAGCCCTTAGATCCTATTTCTGGTCCTTAAAACTAAAACCAGAAAAAAGCTTTTGATTCCTTTTTTTTTTTTTTTTCCTTTTTCTTTTAAGCAACTTTAGGTATGGATTTGATCATATTATCTTTTTAATGAGACCTCTTTTCTTTTTTAACCTACCCCAGCACTAGTCTTAACTAGCAAACTATTTTACACAACAAAAAAGGGGCTTAATTTATGAAAAATTCTTTGCTGTAGAGCCTTTAACTTCCTTCTACCACTAAAATGAGGAGGTAGAGACTACTTACTGATTGTTTAATTTACTAGCAAGTCCTGAGTCAGTAACAGATTTTAGTTTTTTTTCTTTTAAAGTATTTGGAGTGTAGGTCTATATTTCCCTTTAAAAAAAAAAAAAAGCCAGAGAAGCTCACTGAGAGTTAAGGTTTAGTTGTTTACAGTGGATCTAGTAGATTTGTGGAATTTTGCCCTGGAATGTTCACCAACCTTCACTCTATAAACAAAAAATAATAATTCAAAATATCTTAAGCACTTCCTTTTAGTAAAGTGTTACAAAAGTCTTGAAATGGTCTCTTCAACAACTCTTACTGCAATTCTGAATATGTGGAATTTACTGAATAAAAGGATTGAACATAAACTTCCTTAGGAAGATAGTGTTTTCATTTCTTAGTTTTCAATTCATGAAACTTTGATACTGATTCTGTAGAGAAGAAACATTTTATTATTTTAATTTAATTTTTTCAGCTAACAAAAATTTTATTGTCTCCCGCCCATCTGTCTTCCCTTTCCCATTGAAAAAGAAAACAAAAACCTTGTAATAAATATGCATAATAAAGAAAAATGAATTCCAACATTCACCATACACACGAGCACGCGCGCGCACACACACACACACACATAAATGCTTCGTTCCACTTTGAGTCCATCACAGGAGGAAATATTTTAAATAAATAATTTGCAAATAAACTCACAATTCCTGTAGTGGGAAAAACTTTCTAAACAGTTCCACACCTACTGAGTCTTCTTTATGTAACATAGTTTAAAAAAAAAAAAAAGTGAGGTTGTAGAACTACAGAAGTGTTTGCTTATGACATGGATCCACGTTCCTTTAAGGAACTGTAAGTGATGGGGGGCTCTTCACAGAATTTGATCCTTAGTTAACAGCAACTCACAAAACTATCTACTAAGAAAGTATTGAATGAAGTATAAACTATTAAATTGACCATCAAGGTCTTTTGCTGTTTATTTCTGGAAACTGGATTTTAACAAAAAGAACCACAATGAATAATATTGTCCTTAATTTGGTGGTGGTGGTGGCTGGGGAAATTCTTTTTTACAATAATGTCTTAGAAAATATATTTTGAAGAGGGTTATGTCAAGAGAAAACTTATAGTTCTGCATTAAATATAAAATAGAAAAAATATACAGTTTCTTTTCCATTAAAAATCTCTGCTACTACATTAAAAATTAAGTGATTTAGGTTCTGTTATGACCTTTCTTCTTTTTTAAATGAATAGTTTTAATAGTTCTGAAAGCTTCAAAAGCTTCAGTGTAGTTACCTTTGTACAGTAACAACATGCTTTCAATGGTTTAACTTTGATCTTTTAAAATATATATATGAATTAACTTGGATAACTACATGCATCCCTTCTGGAGAAAACATTGAAAGGAAAGGGAAGATGGGGCAGGAGGTGGGTAAAGATTACTTTTGAAGATGAAACTTTATTAGCAGGAAAAAGGAAACCCTAAAGTTAAATAGAAAGAATTTTGAAATTTAAATGATAAATACTTGATCATAATGATGAGACACAATATAACTGCTCAGTATTAATATCCTCTTTGTGAATGAACTAGAGTAGGGGGAGGTTCTAACGTGGTTCCTGTCAAAAACTTGTGATAGTCATAGAAACTAGAGCTTAGAGTGTTTCAAAATTAAGTGCTTGAGCATCATTTTACAAACTGAAGTTTACAGTCATTGGATCATTGCCATATAGTGAGCTAGTAATAGCACCAGAACTAAAGTGAAGGTCTTCTGACTCTTCAGAAAGCCTAGGGTTTTTTCATCTATGCCATAGCGTTTTACTTTTCCAGTGTAAAGTACCTTAATATTTACTCTGAAATGAACTGCCTGTATATCCCTGATTTCCATAATACTTTTGCCCAATCTTGAACATATGGTATCCTAGGAGTTAAGTGAAAATGGAAAAACTTAACAAACCTCAAAATATACAAATTGCCATTAGTTAGAATTCATTTCCAAGTACTTTCAGAAAAGAATATATAACCGAAAATTCTGGGTTCCATATTGGTCTAAATAAAAACTAGACATCCCCCCCCCAAAAAAAAAAATCTGTCTTCTGTAAAACCTGAGGACAAACTTATAATTTAGTTTATGCTTACCATATAATTTTCCTTTTGAAGGTATCACAGTGTGGTCTGTATTTGCGATAAAGGATATTAATTGTAAAGAGATTCATGAACTGTTCCTAGAAAGGGCAGAATATTCAGTAGATTCAAAAGGCCAAAAGATTGCCTATTGGTTAAATTTGTAAAGAAGAATACTAGCAGATCTGTGATACTCAAAAAGCTGTGAGAAGTAAATTGATGCTTGGCAATAAAGGATGTAAATGGTAGGAATTAGTCAACAAACAAATGTATGCATCTTGATCAAGTCACTAAGTGTTTAGCTGGATATGAAGTTGTGCAGGTTCTGATTGCACCTGGTCTTTAGGAATTTAGAGGAGACAAATACACAAATAACGAATACATGGCACTATAACATTAATTTACAATTCTGAATACAATATATTCTGTTGTTATATGTTTTCTTGAAATGGAAATTTATTGTTACTTATTTTGAATCTTCTGTTATGTTCTGTGCACATAACAATTTTTTTCTTTTTTTTAAATTTTGTATTTGTTTTAAATAAATACATCAAAACATTAATTTAAAATTTCATATTAATTAAAGATTTTTGAAGATTTCTTTTGAACAAGATACCCAACAGTAGAGATTGATGGTTTATGTTTTATTTCTCTTTCCCTTTTTCAACCATAAGCTGCATTTTTTAAATCGTCATGAATTCTCAGTTTTGTCTCTATTAATGGATACATCCTAACAGTAGAAAGAACATAGGAATTGGAATCTGAGAGCCCCTGTCCAATTCCCAGCTCTGCTCCTTGCTCTCCAGGGTACCCCAGGCATATCTCTTAACTTCTGTAGACTTCACTTTCCTCATCTATAAAATTTTAGGATGTTATGTGGTATGATTTAAGCCTTTTCAATTTTCTATGAATTTGTGGTTCTTTCCTCTTAACTCATATATTCTGTATCCTAATCCCTAAATTTTTCCTAGTCTGCACTGTTTTTTGACTGAGAACAAGCCCCAGAGATTTCTCAAGTCCAATTTTTTGCTTTTTTTTTTAAATATGAGAATTTTTACTACCATCTGAACTACTTTAAAATAGGCAGTTATTTGCTAGGTTACATATTGCTCCATCTGAGTTTGTCCAGCTGCTTTGTTATACTTTGATAGTTTGTTTCTATGATATCATGGTAGCAATTAGAACCAACAAAAGGCAACTATTTCATACTTTATTCCAAAGATCTATGGTATCATTGGATACTTCCTGTACCTTTGCAGATCAGGACCACTCTATATCCCTAGTAGATTGTCTTCATAAGTTACTGTAACAAAAATAATAAGAAATTGCCACTTTGTTGGGAATAAATGTCTTCCATGTTTAAGATTAGTTCTCAGATGACAGATCTGCCAGTTTGTACTCTAACCGGATAAGCTTTGAGAACAAGGAGGCATCACAGTGGAGGATTTGGTGCCTTATTTATTCATTGTTTAATCATTAACTTTATTGGGGAAAGTAGTGTAGTCACTCCAAATAAGCAAATTATTTTCTATATCCAATTTCTATATATTTGGCTCACACCTATTCTGCACATTTCTGGATGGCATATCTTAGGTAAGTTTCCTATCTTTTGAATAGGACACCTCTCCCCTCTAGAAAGGGCAGAAAATTCAGTAGATTCAAAAGGCTGAAAGATTGCCTGTTGGTTAAATTTGTAAAGAAGAATACCAGCAGATCTGTGATACTCAAAAAGCTGTGAGAAGTAAATTGATGCTTGGCAATAAAAGATGTAAATGGTAGGAATTAGTCAACAATTGTTGTTGTAAGAATAAAAATGAGAGAATATATGTGAAATACTTTTAAAAAGAACTGATAACTCATATACACATCATGCCAGACTGAGAACTATTGATCAAATTCAGATCAATCCTTTATTTTTGAGAAAGTCCAGTGATTTGCTGATTGTAAAAGTCTTGTACTGCTTCCTGGTTTATCACTGAATTAGTGCAGAGCTTTAAAAATATATATGTATTTTTTTATTTGCTTTAATCAGTCAAGATTCACTTCTCACCCTTGCTGCTACCCTCTAAATTGAGAACACAAGAAAAATAAAACCTATTATAAATATTAGTTATTGAAAACAAAATTTCACATTGGCTATGTTCTCCCCCCTCAGCCCCAGATTTGTCTAATTCTTCATTTTAATTCACTTCTCTCTTATGAAATGGATAATATGTTTCCTAATTAATCCCCTGAAATATAGGTTGGTCATTTGCTGATAAGAGTTCAGCACAATAGTATTCTACCACATTTATATGCAATAACTTATTCAGTTCCCAATTTATGGGACTCCCCTCAGATTCTCATTCTTTGCCACCTCAAAAAAGCTATATTTTTGTAGATTTTTAAAGTTTGTTTTGCTGCCCTTTTGCAATCTTATTTTACTGTTTGAGTGAAATGTATTTCTGTACCCAATCTACCTGTCCTCATTGAATCCAAGGTCCCAAAAACCTATATCCCAGGATACTGAAAGAATTGACATATATGATTGTTGAGCCTTTGGTCTTTGGAAAATCGTGGAGGGGAAAGTATTATAAAATTTGAAGTGGGAAAATAGTATACTAATTTTCAAAGAGAAGAGTAAATTTTCAAACTATAGGGTAGTGAGTTCAATTTCAATTTCAGGCAAATGTATCAGTAAAGGGATGGTTTTCAGGTGCCCAGAAAAGGAAATGATGATGACTAAAAAGCAGTATGGCTATCAAATAGATGCAGAAAAAACTCTTTGCCAACTGTAACATTCATTTATGTGAAAGATGCTACAAAGAACTGACAAAAAAGGTCATTCTATAATAACTTGATAATAACAAAAAACATAACTAAAAGTAAAAATATTCTTATTCCCCTGCCACACTCTTTCATTCAGTGACAGTGGTCTCCAAACTGTTTCACAAATGAGATACTTCATCTGTTGGTTCCAGGCATTTTTTCTGATTATCTCCCAAGTCTGAAATGCTCTCCTTCCTAGAAACTTAATAAATGTTTTGTTAACTGATTAAGTCTCTTAAATGATGCAGCATAGAATTATGCCAAGATTAAGTATCTATTCCGCAATCCTGGGCAGATAGTTGTTTCACAAATCAAAATGTTTGTGTATTTTTTAAAAGTATAAAGTATTATACGAAATTTGAATGTTGCCCCTATATGTACATTTTGAACAGGAAGAGAGGTAGCAGAAGGGAAGCAGCCAGGTAACAGTGTTGTACAGAACTTCTAACTTCCCAGTTCCTTCCCTTTTGTTTCTTTTGCTGAGGGATCGTCAAGTGGCCCCTTCTAACCATGGCAATATCATAATCCATTTGTAGTAATGTTACAACATCACTATAATTAATCTCCTCATTATTGAGTTCTGTTAACAACTCAGTAGTAGGTGATCAATTAATTTGGTTACAGAATGCATGCTTAGAGAAATATTTCAGGGCAGCTAGGTGGCGAAGTGGATAGAGCACCAGCCCTAAAGTCAGGGCGACCTGAGTTCAAATGTGGTCTCAGACACTGAACACTTCCTAGCTGTGTGACCCTTGGCGAGTCACTTAACCCCAATTGCCCGGGGGGGGGGGGGGGGGGGGGGGGGGGGGAATGGTCCTTTTTTAGAGTAAAGGATAAAACAACAGAAAGAGTACTATGCTGAGCAGTTAAAAGTATTTTCTTATAAATTATGTGATCAGCAGTTTGTCTTTTTGCCCTTCTCCCTCTTTCTCTCATCTTCCCATTCTCTTCATTTGGATGGCCTGAAGTCTCTCTTGGGCAGCTTTTCTTATTCTTGCTTTCATTCCTATCTCTATGCAGATAACTCTCAAACCTGTATCATCATTCACAGGGACCTGTCACTAAATTTAAAAGTTTAAAAGAACCTCAAAGCCTATGTAGGCCAGTCTTTACCTGACAGAATCCTTTCTACATTACTTTCCAAACCCAGTTCACAAACATTAATTATTATTATAATTATTAACGAACATTACCTGTTGTGTGCCAGACACTTGGGACACTTATAAAAGTGGAACAGTTTCTTTCCTCAGAAGAGGAATATATTGTGTTCACCTATAAGAACAATACGAAATTTTAAAAAGTCAAAAGGAAAAGAGACTCAACAACTGGATGAATCCTAAAAGGCCTTTTGAAGGAGGCAGCATTTGCACTAGATTTTGAAGAGAGTTAGGAATACATCAAGTAGCAGAGGTGAGGACCAGGAACACCCTATATATAATATCTGGGGTCATCTGTGTCAGGATTCTGAACCTTTTTGTGTCCTAGACCCTTTTGACAGTCTGGGAAATGCTATGGCCTCCTCATAATGTGGTGTGGTTTTTTTTGTTGTTCTTGGTTTGGTTTGGTTTTGTTTTGTTTTGTTTTGCTGAGGCACTCAAGTTAAATGACTTGCCCAGGGTCACACAGCTAGTAAGTGTTAAGTGTCTGAGGCCAAATTTAAACTCAGGTCCTCCTGACTTCAGGGCTGGTGCTCTATCCATTGCGCTGCCTTACTGCCCCTTCATAATGTGTTTTTAAACAGCATAAAATGACATGGATAGGATTACAAAGAAAATTCATTATACAGTTATCAAAATAATAACAAATGATAAGTTCCTGGACCCCAGGTTAAAGAACCCTGAACAAAAGCACAGTGATGGGACAGAGGATGTAGCATGAAAATAATGACAGGCAGATCAATTTGCCTCTATATAGAACATTTAAGAAGGAATAATGTATAAACAGCTTAGGAGAACAGGCTAGAACCAAACTATGATAATCTGTAAGTGCTAGAGAAGTCAGTGTTTTATTCCACAGGCAGTGAGTAGCCACTGGAGCTAATGTAGTCAGATCTATGCTTTGGGTATATCAGTTCTTCTGATATATAGCTATATGGAAAAAGGACTAGGTAGTGGAGAAATTAGCTGCAGGGAGAACATTCAGATAAATAGTTTGGTCTGTACTTGAAAACTTCTAGTGGGAAGATGTCTCCTAACCCAGGGTTAACTTGGGATAGATTTGAGAGGATCCATGAACTTGAATGGGGAATAATTGCATCTTTATTTTCAGCCTTGAAATTAAATTAATTATGCATACCATTTGACCCAGCAGTGTTTCTACTGGGCCTATATCCCAAAGAGATCTTAAAGGAGGGAAAGGGCCCCACATGTGCAAGAATGTTTATGGCAGCCCTTTTTGTAGTGGCTAGAAACTGGAAACTGAAAGGATGCCCATCAATTGGAGAGTGGCTGAATAAATTATGGTATATGAATGTTATGGAATATTATTGTTCTTTAAGAAACGACCAGCGGGATGATTTCAGAGAGGCCTGGAGAGACTTGCATGAACTGATGCTGAGTGAAATCAGCAGAACCAGGAGAACATTATACACAGCAACAAGACTATATGATGATCAATTCTGATGGACATGGTTCTCTTCAACAATGATGTGATTCAAATCAGTTCCTATTGTTCAGCGATGAAGATAATCATATACATCCAGAGAAGAGAGGCCTGAGGGAACTGAGTGTGAACCACAACACAGCATTTTAATGCTTTCTGTGGATATTTCCCTGCATTTTGTTTTCCTTCTTAGGTTGTTTTTTTTTTTCTCTCTCTTTCTAGATCTGATGTTTCTTGTGTAGTAAGATAACTGTATAGATATGTATACATATATTGGATTTGTCATATAATTTAACATATTTAACATGTATTAGATTACCTGTCATCTAGGGGTGGGGGTGAGGGGAAGGAGGGGAAAAGCTTGGAACAAAAAAAAAAAAGTTTTGCAAAGGTCAATGTAGAAAAATCATTCATGTTTTGTAAATAAAAAGCTTTTAGTAAAAAAAGAAAAGAAAGAAAGAAATTAAATTAATTATTAATGCCTTGCCAAGCCCCAACCCTGGATTATTCTTCCTATCTACTTCTGTTCCTATGAGCTATTGAACAGTCCGAGAATAAGTCATGCAGCTTGACTGCCTGGCCACAGATTTATGTGATCTAACCTCAGATGAACTCGTAACAGGAAGGCAATTCTTTTGCTTCTCCCCAATTGATTTTCTTTCCCACTCTCTAGAGATTATTGGTACAAACCTTCTCTCTCAAGCTTTTCATACCACTCTTTTTCGCTTATTATCTCACCTGAGGACCTTCCCTCATAATTTACTGAAAAAAAGTTAACATTTGATAGTCTTCCTTTTTTCTCTCTTTTCTACTCTTTAGAACCCTTTGAATTTCTCT
Organism: Myrmecobius fasciatus; assembly: GCA_023553655.1. Classification (NCBI taxonomy): domain Eukaryota; kingdom Metazoa; phylum Chordata; class Mammalia; order Dasyuromorphia; family Myrmecobiidae; genus Myrmecobius; species Myrmecobius fasciatus. The sequence continues at coordinate 11,451 of JAJPUD010005234.1, read as the reverse complement.
TGAAGTGGTAAATCTCTTTGTCAGGTCCAGCCCCTCTTACATGCATCCTTAATCACACTCCCTCCCAGTTCCCTAGCAGATTGTTTCCACAATCATTCACTACTCCTTCCTCTCTAATCTTCCGTTTCTCAGTAGCTTTTTCTTCCTTCCTTTCTTACAAATATGACCAAGATTCCTCATCTGCATCTTTAAAAAAAAAAAAAAAAAAAAACAATAGAAAACAAGCCTCTCACTTGACCCTGTCTCCATTCAGACTGGTTTCTTTCACTGCCAGATGCCTTTAAAAAAGGGGGGAGGGATATGAGAGGGAGAAGCTTTATACACCTTGCCTTAGTTACTTCTCAGCTTTTTTGCTCATTTACATTCCCTTCTCTGTCAATGTACCTTAAGGTTTTATCCTGAACCATCTCTTGTTTCTTTATACTCTTTCATTGTGTAATCTCATAAATTTCTGTGGGCTTAATTATCATCTTTTATCTAGTCCTATTTTTTTCCTAAGGTTCAGTTTCATAATTGCCTATCAGAAATTTAAAATTGGTTATCTTTGTATAAAAGGATTCTGTCTTGCAGCAGTGAAGGCCCAGTTGAGGTTATGTAACATAAATTTGTAGTGGCATCGTGTGAGTGACAAGATGGTGGACTGGATATTTTTTTTAAATTCTTCACAATCTTTCAGAGCTCTTCAAAATAGAAATTATATGCCAAAGATAATCAACTTCAGCTGGCTCAATGATCTGGGATACCAGAATTCAAAAGAAAGTTAAAACAAGAAACAAATAAAAAAATCTTAACACTGACTGTGAGCTCACTCAGCATCCCTCTTTTAACTTCCATGTGTTACTCCAATGAAACTTTAGTAGCAGACCCCAAGGACTTGACACAGACACGCATCAGAATGCTCCCTGGTCTTCCCTCCCTTTTTTTAATGCCTTGGAACACTGGAGTCCAGACTGTAGGAGTTTGCTTGGGAGAACTGCTGGTGCCCTGCCAGAGAACTAAGAAACAGAAGGAATGGGACAGATCACTAGGACAGGACACTGTGAACGTGTAGAATTATACAGCACTCCATTAAGACTGAGGGAACAACCATGGCATCCAGTTGGAGACAGTTCTGACCACTCAAAAATCAATGGGGGCAGAGACTTAAACCAGCAAACTGTGGACTGTCCAGGGTGGAGAAGACAAGACCCTTTGAGATCCAGCTTTCAAGGAAACCACAGTCAGAGGGGAAAGAGTCAGGAAGTGAGCGATAAGGAAGCTAAGGAGGAAAAAAGACTGAAAGTACCAACAATTTCAGAAAAAAGAAAACGGATACTTTGAACACAGATGAGTTAACAGCTAAGATAGCAAAAATACAAGAAAACATCACCTCCAGAGTTAGTAAACAAGTTAAGGCATCTAAGAATAAATGCTGCAAAATAAAGGAAAATGTTTGATGAGACAGAAAACTGTGGAATTTGAGGAGAACACGGGACCACAGTACATTATTCCTTAGTGATTTTAAATAGAATTTATGTCCTATCCTGCAAGATAATACCTCATTAAAGAAACAAAAGAGAAAACAATAGATTGGAAATACAAATAGAGAAAAATGTAGGATACTCTAGAAGAAGAGAACCAAAAAAAATAACATTAAAAGAAAATGTGGTCACTATGCAAGCAAAACATACTGAGCTTGAAGTCAAGATATGCTGAAACAACCTGAAGGACACTAGTATGCTCAGAAGAACACAAGAGACAAAATCATAATACTATAATGAAGGATATAACAGAAGAAAACTGCCTGGAACTTCAAAATATATAAAATTAAATTCCAATAGAAAAAATTCACACATCACCTTCAGAAAAGGGAAAAAAAAAACAAACTTAAGACAAGTTCTAAAGCACAGTGGTTAAATTTAATGATTCCATTCAGAAATAAGTCCTGTTAAGTCATCAGGAGAAAGACCTTCAAATACAAAGGAAAAGAAATCCAAATAATATAAGACTAGAAAAGGAGACAATGAAATGTGTTCCAAAGAGCATTGGTGTTCAATGTGTAATCTAATGTGACCTGTCCTGCAAATCTGAGATTACCCATGTAGGGGAAAAAATAGACATTCACTAATAAAGAAGAATTTGAAGCCATTCTAGAAAGAAAACCAGAATTGAAAGGATTATTTGCCTCTCAGATAACAGAAAAATATAGGAGATATGAATGAAATGAATGAATGAAGCAAGCAGGTGCAGTAACAGCGTCAGTGACAACAGAGAGACAGACTAGTAAGAGACTTCTTTTTAAATGTATATGAGCAGACAGGTGAAAGTGTAAATCTTTCCACTGCAGAGATAGCCTTGGGTGTTATGAACAGAATTTGTCAACACTCTGCATTCAGATGAACCAGTGGTTTCTTTGTTTTTGTGGGACTATATTACAGCATATAAATAAAGTCAAGGAGGGGAGCAAGAGTTTAGAGAGGAGTGAGTGACATGCCAGGGTTAAATCAGGGGCTAGCAGTGAGAAGATGTCCTCTATGGTCTCAAAAAGAGAAGAGTCTGCAAGGAGGTAGGTAAGGAGGATGGAGGAAAAATTGAAAAAGGAGGGGAAAGAAAGAAGAAGGACCTATATTAGAAGTGGGAAGGGGTCCCACTAATGAATGATCCTCTGGGTAAAGAAGATGGTCATTGAAGGGAAATACAGAACACTTTACAGTGGATTAGGACTGGGGGATTTGGTGCTTGGAAAATCTACTTTCAGGAAGGGGAGGGTGGGGAAGAAAGGAGAAGAGGAGTTGAGATTCCTATAGGCAACTGGCACCTGGAGGATGGGAGAACAGTCAGAGATTTCCAGGCAAATGTAAAAATTGGGGGACAGGGGTAGGAAGAGAAGATATAGTTCTAAGTGGTAAGTTTGTTTTTATTGGAGCGGAGGCCATACCATAGGTGCTCCTCTGACAACTGTAATAAGTGACATTATTCTGGAAGTGAAACATGATAGAAAAAGGGGAATCCAAGGGACTAGCTCTACACAGCAGTGGCAGAAAGCACCTAGAATGGATGCCTTGGAAATTTGAAAAACTAAGGAATAGATAGAACTAGCTGAAGGAGAGGGAAAGAATGAAAAGAAGGGATCAGGGATGGGGGGGGGAGACCACCTTTACAAAAGAAAAAGATTAAAGTAGCTGAAGGAGTATAATGCTCTGTTTACTCCCAGAAAAGGGAACTTGAAACTGAAAAGTGTATCAGATTTCTCTGATAAAAGTTTAGTTTCTGAATGGATGCCCATCAGTTGGAGAATGGCTGAATAAGTTATGGTATATGAATGTCATGGAATATTATTGTTCTTTAAAAAATGACCAACAGGATGATTTCAGAAAGGCCTGGAGAGACTTGCATGAACTGATGCTGAGTGAAATGAGCAGAACCAGGAGATCATTATGCACAGCAACAAGACCATGCGATAATCAATTCTGATGGACACGGTTCTCTTCCACAATGAGATGTTTCAAATCAGTTCCAATTGTTCATTGATGAAGAAAGCCATATACACCCAGGGAGAGGCCTGTGGGATATGAGTGTGGATCACAGCATAGCATTTTCACACTTTCTGTTGATGTTTGCTTGCATTTTGTTTTCCTTCTCAGATTTTTTTTTCCTTGTAGATCCAGTTTTTCTTGTACAGCAAGATAACTGTATAAATACACATATTGAATTTGTCATATATTTTAACATAGTTAACATGTATTGGACTACCTGCCATCTAGAGGAGGGGTTGGGGGGAAAGAAAAAAATTTGGAACAGAAAGTTTTGCAAGGGTCAATGTTGAAAAATTACCCATGCATATATTTTGCAAATAAAAAGCTTTAATTAAAAAGAAAAAGAAAGGTTTAGTTTCAAAGACATATAAACAATAAATGCATATGAAAATAATAGCCATTTTTTTAGTAGATATAATCAAAGGATTTTTTTTTTTCCCTGAAGCAATTGGGATTAAGTGGCTTGCCCAGGGTCATACAGCTAAAAAGTGCTAAGTGTCTGAGACCAGATTTAAACTCGGGACCTCCTGACTTCAGGGCTGGTGCTTTATCCACTAGGCCACCTAGCTGTCCCTCATTCCCTTTGAACCAGAGACTCTCTTACTGAGCTTATACAAAGAAATAATAAGAAAAAAGTCCTCATGTATTCCAGAATACTTAAAGCAGCTGTTTTTGCTAAGAATTAGAAACAAAATACATTCATTAGTTAGGAAATGGCTAAACAAATCTTAGTACACAAATATAGTGGGTTACTATGCATTAGTTATTCCCCATGTCAGTAATATACTGCCAAATAGGATAGGATCTCAGGACAAATTAGGCAATAACTATAGCAATTTATTGTTTGATAAACCCAAAGTCCCCAGCTTCTGGGATAAGTCCTCACTATTCGACAAAAACTGCTGGGAAAATTGGAAACTAGTATGGAAGAAATTAGGGCTTGACCCACACCTAACACCACATACCAAGATAAGTTCTAAATGGGTTCATGTATCTAGATCTAGATATAAAGAGTGATATTATAAGCAAATTAGAAGAACATACAAGAATTCAAGCCACTCTCCAATAGATAAATTGTCTGTTCATATCCTTTGACCATTCAGATGATGAAATTAAAACTCTTTCTAGTCATATGAAAAAGTGCTCCAAATCACTACTGGTCAGAGAAATGCAAATTAAGACACCCTGGTGGAACTGTGAACAGATCCAACCATTCTGGAGAGCAATTTGGAACTATGCTCAAAAAGTTATCTACTGGGCTTATATCCCAAAGAGATTTTAAAGGAAGGAAAGGGCCCCACATGTGCAAGAATGTTTGTGGCAGCCCTTTTTGTAGTGGCTAGAAACTAGAAATTAAATGGAAGCCCATCAATTGGAGAATGGCTGAATAAATTATGATATATGAATGTTATGGAATATTATTGTTCTGTAAGAAACGACCAGTAGGATGATTTCAAAGAGGCCTGGAGAGACTTGCATGAGCTGATGCTGAGTGAAATGAACAGAACCAGGAGATCATTATACACGGCAACAACAATATTACATGATGATCAATTCTGATGGACATGGCTCCCTTCAACAATGAAATGCTTCAAACCACTTCCAATTGTTCAGTAAAGAAAGCCACATACACCCAGAGAGAGGGATATGAGATGTGGACCACAACATAATATTTTCATGCTCTCTATCGATGTTTGCTTACATTGGGTTTCCTTTCTCAGATTTTCTTTTCTTGTATCTTGCACAGCAAGTGTGGAAGAGAGTGTGTGTGTGTGTGTGTGTGTGTGTGT